>SSNS01000893.1:54866-99062 GCA_006937985.1 Aphyosemion australe
TCTTGTGTCCAGCCATGCTCCTCAGCTTCTCTGCTTTCCTCAGGTGAGTCTATCGTGTCGGTAAATACTTGTAATGATTAAATAGTGACTTGTGTGAAAATTACATCATGTGGTACCATGACATCCAATGTATTTCCTCTGGTTTTCTCATTATGTTTATGGACCTAGCGCCACCAGAGGAGACGTTACAAGAACATGCTGCTCCTCCTGTCACTAACTACGGCACCTGGTTGTTCAGGTGAGTGACTTCTGCTCATATTGACAGCAACATTGATTCCACATTTGCTGTGTGTCTGATTAATTATACAATTTTTTATCTATAACTATTTTATTCATGGAATAATGCATTCTTTAAAAATATATCAGGTTGCAATTTGTGTTGCAGTCACACAGTAGCTATTTACATGTGTGTTATAGTTATTCTATATTTTGTGTACATGTGGTGTAATACATCTCATGTTTCAGATCAGAATTTGTGCTTCATGTGTCTTGTAGATGCAGTAAGAAGTGCCAGGCCATCATCACTTGATCCTGCATCTATAGAGAACAGAGTTGGTTTGGACAGGACCACATCAGGTAACACCTGATTTAATTTTTCCTCTGACATGATGGAAGAGGTTTCTACTATCACTTTAGCAGAACCTCAGTAAATGGAGAAAAAATAATCATAAGAAGCTTGTTTTTGGTGCAAACTTTTTCCTGCAAAAGATTTTTCTTAAAACATAGAGGACTGAGTTACTTGGAAAATGTAAGTGCTGCTTTGACCAGCCATGAAAACGAATATAATTTGCTTTGAAGAAATGTGCACATATTGTTGCATGATTTACTAGAATGGTTTAAATAAATGTACAGCGATTTGACAACGAGGTATTTTTGTGTTTGTTAGTTTTTTTATTGGGGGGGGGGGCAATGCTTGAGCTCGCCTAGGGCGCCAAATGGTCTAGGACCGCCCCTGCATGATAGAACCCTATTTTTGAAAATGGCTGCTGATTTCATTGCAGAACCTCTTACAGTTCTTTTTAACCTTTCTATCAAAAACAAACAAATACCATCAGTTTGGAAGTCTGCTTTTTTGACTCCTTTACTAAAAGGTGGTGACCCAGCTCTATTAACAAATTACAGACCGATATCTAATCTGTGTGTCCTGGCAAAAACTCTAGAGACCCTAGTAAGTGAACAATTGAAAGACTTTTTATATTCAAATGACCTTCTCTCAAGTCTGCAATCAGGTTTCAGAAAAAAGCACAGCACCATCACTGCAGCCACAAAGGTGATCAATGACATTCTTGTTGCTCTGGATAAAAAGCAGTACTGTGCCTCACTTTTTATTGATCTGTCAAAAGCCTTTGCTCAGTGCGTTAAATGTGATGGGTTGACCTCTGAATTTTTGAGTGTCCACAAGGGAGTACCACAGGGTTCAGTTTTGGAACCCCTCTTGTTCATTATGTATATTAATAACATAGGACAAAATGTGTCAGATCCTAATATGCATTTTACGCTGATGACACAATCATTTACTGTTTTGGAACATCTCCCATTAAAGCTGTTGAATTCTTACAGAAAGCTTTTAATGAGGTCCAACAAACACTTCTGCAGTTAAAATTGGTCCTCAATGCTGACAAGACTAAACTAATGTTGTTTTCAAACTCTAAAAAAAGACCTCTAAGTATGCCCCCAGTGACCACTCTGGAGGGAAATATCATAGAGGTGGTCCACACATACAAATACCTTGGTGTCTGGCTCGATGACTCCCTCTCCTTCAAGCCCCATATAGATAATCTTGTGAAGAAACTCAGACTCAGACTGGGTTTCTTTTTTCTAAATAAACTGTGTTTTTCTTTTGAGGCCAAAAAACGACTAGTTACTGCAACATTTCTGTCTATTCTGGAGACCTTTTGTATATGAATGCACAGTGTCTTGGTAAGATTGATGTGGTTTATCATGCCTCGCTGAGGTTTATTACTAACTGTAGACCACTGACCCATCATTGTGAATTGTATTCTCGAGTGGGATGGCCTTCTTTGTCCACCAGGAGGTTGGCACATTGGTACACTTTCATTTACAAGGCCATACTTGGATTACTACCCAACTACATCTGTAACTTAATCTCACGGAGAAGTGTAACTTCTCACAGTCTGCGTGCAAACGATCAGTTGTTACTCTGTGTTCCGTTTGCTCGCACTGAACTGGGCAAAAGGGCTTTTGTTCACGCTGCTCCTTCTGCATGGAACAGGCTGCAGGAAAACTAGAAACTAACCGAGTTTATCTCCTTGAATACATTTAAAACCAGACTGAGAGCCCTTGAGACAGATTCCCTGTGTTGTAACTGCCTTCTGTAATTCTGTACATAACATATCTGTGTAACTGAAAAGATTTATAACTAACTTTTGCTGCATCTTGGCCAGGACTCCCTTGAAAATGAGGTTTTTAATTTCAATGGGACCTTCCCGGTTAAATAAAGAATAAATAAAAAAATGAATCAAATGATAAAAGCTCTGCATGTTTCTGCATTTACCAAGAATTCTCATAAATGATAACCAGGACTGCTGTATAATTTATTCTCCACATCCAGACACAATTATCCTATCTTCTGTCTCATTAACAGAAGCTGGGATGTTTATGCCCACAAAGTTTTTCTTTTTTGTTCCAACAACACACTCCTCTGGTTATGACTTTTACTTTCTTATGCTTGCTCCTGATCTATTGTGCCTCTCCACCTCCTTGGATCCACCTGTCTGTCGGCACATCTGATGCTGGTCAGATGCTGCGTGTTGTCAGTCATTGAGGGAACGTGCACGGTGTCGGATAAAGGCTGGTTTATACTCTCTGTGAGCTCCGCAACGGAGAGACGCACACGGAGCGTCGGAAATTTTTTCACATTCGAACTTCTGTTCAGGCAGCGGAGTGCTGCAAAGCAATTCCCCGCCAGGACAACAGAGGGCGTAGCGCTAATCTGTGATATCCTGCCACCATGACACTCATGTATCTGGTTCACGATAGTGTATTTACTCATGTTTTTACATTGTTTTAATGTATTTCAGAGACTTTTTAACACGGACTAATTTGTCCTTCATTCTCCTCCACCTCTTCATCCAGTCGCCACCTCTAAACCCACGTTTCCCGTTGTTTCCATCCATGTTTGCTCCGTATTTTGTACTCCTTCAGTCACGGGTGAATAAACGTTCATATTTTTGGACTTTTCCGCGATGCGTTCTTCAATCTATTCTGGGTCTTCCGCTAAATATTTTTTTTACTTATTAACGGAGCAACGGCGGTGCTGGTGACGAAGTTACAGGAAGCGTCGTTCTGACCAATCACAAGCTTGCGGTCTCCATCACTTTCGATGGAAGTTTAAAATTTGGGGCATGTCTCCGTCACCCTCCGCGAGCCAGTCGGAGAGCCCTTGCGCCGACGCAAAATGGCGGTGCGTGCGTCCGTTTCACGCAGACGGGCCGAGTATAAACCAGCCTTAACTCGTCTTTTTTCTCTCTCTCCTCTTGCCTGGGCTAACGGGAGCTGCGCACATTCTCTCCAAATGCGTCTTTTGCGCATTTGGAGAGAATGTGCATTGCGCGTACAGCACCGTCAGTCTCCTCTTGCTGGGCTGACGGGAGCTGACAGTGCTGCATGCGCGGCGCACTTCACGGAAGTGATTTGGAGAGAATGCATCCTAATGCGCAAATCATGGCCCCTCTTGGAGTGTTCTGCCTATCGGGATGGGCGGATCAGCGGCGCTGGGGGGGAATGTGTTTACTTGGAGACGGACATATTTTTGCAGAAATCTCATAGATTTCCACTAATAAATGAGCGGTTATAGTACCGGTACTCATCCTACCCTGGAAAAAAGTCCCAGTGCGCTGAAAAGTAAAAATAAGAATAAGACTAATATTAATATCCTGACCAGCACCGACTCTGATGGAGACACGCTACACAAGCAGCCTAAAATGTTCCTATGATATACGTAAGCCCCCGGTTTGCTTTGAAAGCACCCACAACCCTTACCCCACACGTATTTAGTAATAATTTCTTACCTGTCCAGCAACAGTGATGCCAACTGCGGGTCTTTTGTCTCAGCATTTCCCACTTCTCAAATGCCGGACCGATGTTTATTTTCGTTCTTTGCCTTCGGTGACCAGACTCGAGTTTTGCCCTTTTTGTGGCGCTGGAATACACTCTTGGTTTCTTTGTCTTGTTTGGGGTCTGGGCTGGAGTTTCACTGGTGCTTGAAGCAGCTCTCTTCTTGTTCTTGGCTGAATCAGAGCTACCAAGACCACCTCTCGCTCTACCGCTAAGCCACAGCTAACAAACAGACGCTGCGGGCGCGTGAGCGCGCATGACGTCATCACGCATTACGCTGCCTCTGGAGGACACTGCTTGTTCGACCCGAGCATGATCTTTTCTGTGAGTTTACAGGCCTACAGAGGCAATCACAGTAAAAATGCCAGGGCTCATTCTACAGGACCAGGGCATTGCAGGAGAATGTATGAGGAAGAATTTTTTAATTTCTATACTTGTATTAACTGTTAAACTTCCACATAGTCTCTTCAATGATTTTTTTTTATTTTCACAAATGTTCTCAACAATTCTATAATCATACACTCACTGGCCACGTTTTTTGCTCTGCCCTGAATTACTTGTACAAGATTATATTTAGTATGTTTTTTTAAAACTTGGTTACAAAAAACAATTTTACAATAAATTGAGGAACAAAAACATTAGAACCATTGTGTAAAACAAACAAAAAAAATAATTTTTTTAAATTAATCTTTAATTAATAATTTTAATTAATCATTTAAATTCATTCTTTTGTTTGTCTTTGTGTTTGAAATTACATGGTAACCATGTGTTTGAAATTACATGGTAACCATGTAATTTCAAACATACAAAAAATTCTTAAACAAATGGACCAAAAAAATAGACAGATTTACCACATTTGTCTCCGTTGCACTAAGGTCTTGACCCCAGCAGGATTGACTTGCTTGTATTGTTGCCAGGCTTCTCAAAGATCCCGATAGTAGGTTCCAAACCAGCAGCCTCCTGCTTCCTTTTCTGACAGCCTTCAGCAAGAATCAAAACAGATGGCACTTTTATTTCAGCCACAGTGATAACAACAAAACCACACACAACAAACAAGTATTAGCCATCACAATGAATCCATTTTGGTTTAAAACCTATGTTGCTTGAGGACCAACGACTTTCTGAATGTCTTCCTTTGCTCTTGTGTTCTTCCTGACATTGTAGCGGTGCAGGATGTTTCTTTGCAGAAAAATGTGAAGATTGGGTGAGCATGTTTAGGAAATAGTTTTTTCTCATGCCTGCAAAGAGCTGCTGTGCACACTGTAAATTCAATTTTACTGCAAGTTCAGGAACAATTTCAATCCCCCTCAAGATATCCCGGTCATCCTTGCTGTTGCCTTGGTGGAATACATCACTCCAACAGTAGTGCTCGGTGGAGCCAGTTACAGGATGCCCTCCCTCGTCTTCTGGATCTTATTTGTGCTTTAACTAGGGTAAACTTACTTCACGTTTTCTCTCACCAGCTTGTCTGATGTTTCTGCTGTGGGATCAAGCAATCTGCCTTCGTGGATGGCAAAGGGTTTATCCTCAGGGCAACGCTTGTTGATGTGACTTACTAGTCCCCTGGCGTACTGTAGTCATACACAGTGATGTTGGGGAAAAAACTTCCAGGATAGAAGCAGATCAGCAAAGTCTCTTGGACTCTCAGCTCTCAGGTTAAACTTTACTGAATAGATTACTCCACATGGGCAGGTGATTACAGCCTAGGGTTTTGCGATTTGACAATATAAGATTTTTAAGGATTTTAATGTGATGACGATCTACCAAAGCTCGGAGATCGTAGAACCGTCTATTTTCATTCTATCACCCGTCTATGCCATTATTTCTGAACGCGGCACACATTTGTTTTGTTTTTTCTCAGCCGAGTCACGCCAGTTGCTAGTCTGCTTCTGTCAGCACGACAGACACACCGATAAACCAATCATAACTTTAGGCAGCGTGTTGGTTTGTTTAGCTGGGTGCTCGGTAGAGATGAAGAAAATAATCTAATTAATGCATTAAGATGACGACAAACAATTATGAATAGTTGAAGAAGCACACCATAATCGATTATAGTGCTAGCCACTAGCACTAGCCGCTAACTTGCTCCGTCTCTAAGCGCTAATTACATTCTCACGCGTCTGCTCAATCAGGATACCTCTGGGTCAGTGTTGTGCTCTAAACTTTGCATTTGGCTTCATGTCTTTTATTATTTGGGGATGTTCGTTCGTATTTTAGCGAGCCTTTTCACCGTGGCTGCCACCGGAGCTTTGTTTATCCTGTGAAGAGACGGGCCAAACCCCTCCCTCGCATAGATCAGAAACATCTACGGAGAGCAGCAAGTCCAAAAAGGCAATGAGTGTAATGGTGTAATCCAAGGGTGAACCCCTCTGGCTCAGAAATGAGGCAAACACGGACGTGGCAAAAATTGCAGTTCTCCCCTCATCCACTGGGGGTGGGTCCAGAAGTGAGCAAATCCCCATTGACTCCCATGTTAAAAATGCCAACTTCACAGCTGAAAAAAAGATCTTTACAGCCTGGTTCAATTTTCCATTTTGTGTTTAATAGGTCTAGTTTATAGTCCTGACAACTCTGAGGGGGGTGGATTTTTTTGTAACTCTTTCGTTTAGGTGTAATTAAATGCTTGAAATTATGAATAATTAGATTTGATTGACAGGAAGCATGAGCGTCAGAGCTAGCGTCAGAGCTAGCTTCAGAGCTAGCATAAGCAGCTAGCTCCAAGGAAGGCCTCAGCCTCACGTTAATAGATGTTCGGCCATTTCGACTCTCTGAACTTTAGTTGTGTTTTCTGTGTGTTCGTGTTTGGATGCTAATCATGGAATTATTTGGACAAAGAGGGAAAGCTGTGGGATTGTTTGCACCAAGAGACCATCCAAGAAGTCTCTGCTTCATTTTTATCAGTAAGTAAAATTATATTTCTGTACTTTATTTCTCTCGTTGAATGGGGGAAGATGCTAATTGTGTTTAACATAACACTGCTTGGTCAAAGATGGGTTGAAATATAACGTGTTCGTGGGGCTGACTGGGTACCGTAACTCGAGCTAGGTAAGCTAACTGAGGCTAGCTGAGGCTTCGGGACGAAGATCCACGAGGTCATCGCTGCAGAATGGAGCTTTGCCGAGTTTGGGCAACGTGCCGCTCCTTTTACCAGCAGCGGCCTGCGATCAGAGATCCGCCAATGTGCCGCTTAATCCTTGCGGAGGCACGCAGTCCAGCGAGCCGGGCGCCCGGCATCTCTACACACAGGCAGCCGCACACTCCCTTCTCCCGAGGGAGCTGGGACGCGCGGCTGCTTGGCTATCGTCTGAGGCTGTGGTTGTAGCCTGTGGAACTCTCTGACGGAGACTACAGAAACAATCCAGCTGTTTGAGCTGATCTCGTTACACTTTGGAGTCGCTCAACTGCGTTTCTCTCGCTAAAAGCGCCCGAAAAACTCCACTAGCTTCCAGTTAGCATGCAGCTAAGGTCCCGCTGAACTCCCCCGGAGTGGAGTGGAGTGGAGCGGAGCGGGACATCGTGTAAGCAGCCAGGGCGCACGGCTCCGATCGCAGCGGTCTGAGGCTCTGCTTGTATTTTTACAGTCCATATTACAGTTCCACAGACGACCAACGCTGCTGCCTCGCACGGAAGCCAGACAGCTGCGTGGTTCGCTGTCTCAGTTCTCCATCTTAGCTTTGTGTGTTAGCTCAATTTAGCTTCCTACATTGGTTTTGTTATCTCCAACCCTTACTGCCCCACCCTCAGCTCCACCTCTTTTCCCATTTATGGATTGTCTGGGCATGAAGAGGCGTGTGTCACGGCCAAAATGGAGGCGGTGGGAACCTCCCATTTTGAATCATTCTGAATATGTATTTCCAAATGGGCGGGCTATGTCCATAGATTTATATGTCGATGGTGTAATCCGCTGGTAGTGAATGCAAACGCAAACACATCATGAGTTTAGCTTAACATGACAGATTTTTTCCTCTGGACAAGAAATAATTACTAATATATTTTGGATGATAGGCTATGAGCCACCTCTAAATAGAAGTTAAATTATTTTTCATTAATTATAAATATATAATAAATAAAATTGCCTGTGGAACATTTGAGACATGCCATTAAACAGAACTTGGTCCATTCTCCAACATTTCTGAACTTATTTGTTCAAACAAATAAATAAACTAAGCCCTGGAACTGTGGCATAAATATTTGACTCTAAAGCTACTCCAAAGACATTAAAAGCTAATATATGAACCCATTATAGATTTTTAAATGGAAGACATTTTTTGTTTCATCATGTTTATTGTATTAAAACAAATTTACTATTTTTCTTACCTAAATTAAAACAAGTGTTCAAACAGTACACTGTCTAAATTATTTTATCATATTTTCTGTGAAGGGGTATGCTTTTAAATTGATCTATTTTATCGGTAAATAACTTCCAAAATGTATGAATTGTCGAAATGGAAAAAAATCGTGATAAAATCGAGATCGTGATTTTGCAAAAAATAAATCGTGATATGATTTTTTTTCCCATATTGCCCACCCCTAGTACAGCCCACCCACCTGAAACAAGAAAGAGTATCCTTACTTATGATAAAGCAGACTTATTTATCTGACGGCTCCTTGTTGTGTACTAAATGTAATAGAAGACAATAGAATAAAATCAGTCTGACAAAGTTTCTTATTTTAACCTGCAGACTCATACGTTCTGATGTGTGTCTCTGCTAAGACTGCTGCAATAATTTTATGGCCAAACATTTTTTTTTCTTTTATAACATGCCGTCAGTCACTTACCAGACACACCCCAGGCTTTCTCAAATACTTTGTTGTAGGTTGCTCTAGAAGCCATCTTGTTCTGCAGACGAAGCACAAGGTCCATCTTTGAACCTCTGCTGTCAACGCCACATTGCTTGCACAGTTTCTTGATCTCAGGGAGCTTTCCAATAACAGAAACATTGGGTTAACAATGTGTTAACTTTCTATTGACCTAGATTAAGATTAAGCCAAATCTGTATGTGAAAATACCTTTAGATTGAGAACTTGATCTAGCCTAGTGAACTAGACCAATTCTTGCTTTGCAGAGTTTGGTCTAGGCACGCTTCATTGGAACCCTCGCAGCCCAAACCACTGCTGTGTCTATCCAATCACAACTCGCTATAGTTTTGGTTGGGCCAATCACAGCGCTCTATATCATGGGCCAATCACAGAGCGGGAGTAGGCTCCAGCGCTGCGGCCGCGAACCCAAGCAACATGGCGGCAACTCGGAAAACACGTTTGTTTGAAACGGCTTTGTCATCAACATTGGATTATTTAGACTCCAACGTGCGTAAGTCTGTCTGATATACTTAGCGGCTTCTTATTTTTATCAAACAAAGTAGTGCAATGTCCCAGTACACCTGATATTCGCGTGTTTTTCATACAAAAACGACAGAAATCATTGAAGCTAGACGCTATTAAAGCCTCCCGCTTTTCCGTCGCTGTGATTACGTCATGATGTTCGTCACTCTGATTGGTCCTAGCGCTATCCAATTGCGTGCTGACATTTTGAAAGACAACCGTAGATCCCGCCTCACGACTGAGAGCCGTCAATGGTTCGTGGCCAGACTATATATTCACATATATAGGATGGCTTGCCAGGCTAAACTTGATCAGCAAGCCGCTCTTCTGTGAGATACTGGAACAAAATATCTGATTGTCTTGTCTGTGGTCCAGTCCAGGGGGACCAGTTGTGGTAAGCAGTGTTGGGAGTAACGAGTTACAAAAGTAATTAATTACTGTAATGCATTGCTTTTTGCTGTACCGCGTCAGTAACGCACGCATTACAACGCATTTTTAACCAGGAATCAATTAGTGGGGTTTCTTCAGGGTTCTAATTACGTGGAGCCTGAATAAAGGTCCAGTTTTGATATGACATTATTTATATGAACTCCAGCACACCAGGACTTCTATTGAGCAGAGAGGGAGAGCGCTGATGGTTCATGCGCTCCTGACGCGCGCCGCAACCTCAGTAACACTCTCAAAGTCACCAAAAGAAAACAATGAACACGCGATCGTTCATGTCCGCTTATATTCTCGTATCCTTTTATTTGTGTCTGATGCGCGCTCCCCCAGCAGAGCTCATCTGTGCCCCGGTGACATCACCTCACTGCAGCGGGCGCACAGCGCACCTTTCGCTATTTCTGCGGTGGATCCCTGAACTGATTAGTTCAAAATGTGAAAAAGTAGGAAATCCAGGAAGCCGTTTTTCTGGAAGATTGAAAGGAGATGCAGGAAGATAAGAGACAGACAGGAAAACAGTCAAATAAAAAACGAGAAAACTAAATAAAGTTCTTGAAAAGGAAAAAGTAGGTAGATTTTTACCCACTACACAACAATAACAATATAAAGCAATAATTTATAAACATGTAATATTTATTTATTTGATAAAATTCAGATCACCTTCAAAACTCAGTTCCACACCCAGGGCCGTATCCAGGCATTTGGGGACCAAGGCAAAATACAGGGTGGACCCCACCACCACCACACACACACACTCAATTAATTTAAGCTAGCAGCATACGATATGTTGTTGCATTTATAATTTTCTGGGGGTCCTGGCCAGCTTTGGGCACGTTCATGCCCAGGGGCAATCATCCTCCAGCCCTGATGGAGGTGATCAGAAGGACCTGCAGAACAAAATCTTTCTGCTTCTGCTACGGTGTGTCTAGATTTCTAGGCTTCACAATATCAGCAGAAGAGAAATGTTCACGCAAAATGTTTCACTTCCTGTAGTCAGACAGAGCAGAGATGAGTGAACCTGCAGCTGATCTAACGTTAGATAGAACATTCTCCAGATGGGCATACGCCCGTTACTTTAAGTTTGTGAAAAATGAGGATATGAAGAACATTGTAGTCAAATGTTCTTTATGTGCTACATCTAAAGAACTGTTAATTATGTTTGACTGTTTTAACCACAACCCCTAGCCCAGTTAAATAACACATCACCTTCAACTGGATATCTGATGAGCTACTTGAGCGTCATGAGCTACATTTAGATTCCCAAATCCATATTATTTTGGTGAGAGAAACTTAAAGTAATGCAAAAGTAATGTAATGCCTTACATTTTAAAATCAGTAATATTGTAATGTAATGAATTACTTTAAAATGAGAGTAACAAGTAATAAATAATGCATTACAGTTTTGAAGTAACTTGCCCAACACTGATGGTAAGTAGGTTTCACAACAAAAGGATTCTTGCAGCCAGCTGAAACAAAAAAAGGAGACAAGCAAACATTATTTCAAGCATGTCTTCCACAGTTCCGGACACATTAAGGCACTTAATGGTTTGGTTTGCTGCATGTTAACTATGGTATTCTTCAACTAAAACAGCCACAACTTATGAGGATAAAGTCCACGACTAATTACTTCCATGGTCACAGCTTCCCAAAAGGAGTGGGCATTCACTTCTCCATTATAGTTCTGCGGTGGGTTTGGTATTTCAATAACTTCAGAAAAATTAAGAAAATATTTCTGAAACATTCATTTCAAATTACTTGAACATTTTCTCTAACAGTTAAGTTGCACTACAGCTTAAGATGGTAAAAATGAATACTAAAAACACCTTTTTTATGAAGGTTCATGACTACTACAGCTGGATGGTACCCACATGAAACACATGCATACAGGTAGTCATGATCAGTTAGGCCAGGGGTCGGCAACCCAAAATGTTCAAAGAGCCATATTGGACCAAAAAAAACAAAAAGCCTTATATGAAGGCAACACAGGCTGTAAGTGTATATTAGCTATAGGCTATTAGCCTACTATCAAAATGACTAAGTAGGCTACAAATACATAATGAGCATTCATGATTAAATGTTTATTTCCTCTGCTGTACAATATTTGGTGCTTTAAGTTTAACTTCCATTTTGATCCCCCTCCTGAGAAACGGTTTGATCTCTATGACCAATGCACGATCTGCTTCGCACCAAACGTCACGTAAATGATTTTTTGTCAACCTTTAAACAGCTCAATGGGATTAAATTAGATTTTGAAACATCACCCTCTGTGATTTTACAAACAGGTATATCTCACTGATGAATAATCAGATGTAAACCAAATTTGCTGGGCTTACTCATGCATGACTGTTTAACCCACTAGTGTGGTAAATTAAGAGAACCCCAACACCCCCCACCTGACTCAAGCAGTAAGTGGCCACAGAATATCTTTTGAAGTTGAGGTTTTTACCAAATGTAAAACATTTCTACTGAGAACTGAGTAAAGCATTGCAGACTGTTTCATAGGCGCTCGGATATTGTACCCCCTAGTGGTGAGTTGCAGCTTCAATTAGGCCTGAGCAGCGAAGCTGTGAAGGCTGTAATTGCTCCGTTTATTATTTTTC
The DNA here is from genome assembly GCA_006937985.1 of Aphyosemion australe. Taxonomy (NCBI): domain Eukaryota; kingdom Metazoa; phylum Chordata; class Actinopteri; order Cyprinodontiformes; family Nothobranchiidae; genus Aphyosemion; species Aphyosemion australe. The sequence goes on from SSNS01000893.1 coordinate 67,307, forward strand.
TTCTGCCACCGTTAAGGGCTTTTTGGAGGTCTTAACATATTCAAAAAGTCATTATTTTTTTGCACAAACGTAGATCGTGCGTTAAAATTTTGAAATTAAAAGGCGTCGCGGAAGTTGCAAAAAAATGGCTCAACAGCGCCCCCTGGAAAGTGAAAAATACCCCTCCCCTTTGACCTTTTGTTTTACAATAGAGTTGTGAAATTTGGTGTGCTGAATGATATCCTGGCGCCAAGTGAGTCTGGCTCTTATGTCCTGCTATTATTGCTTGACCTCTCAGCAGCATTTGATACAGTTGACCGCACAATTCTCCTGAACAGGCTGGAGGCGTTGGTTGGAGTCACAGGGACTCCTTTAGACTGGTCCCACTCCTACTTAACAGAAAGAAGTTTTAGTGTCCATATAGGTGACTGCTCTTCACTTTTTGTGCCGCTTCCATAGGGGGTGCCCCAGGGGTCTGTTCTGGGTCCACTCCTTTTTTCTATTTACATTCTGCCACTGGGAAATATTTTGGCAAAGCATGGCCTGAATTACCATCTTTATGCAGATGACTGTCAGATCTATCTAGCTCAAAATCAGTCAAGTTCAACCACCCTGCTTCACGAATGTCTTCTGGACATTAAGACCTGGCTTGCTTCCAATTTTCTAATGGTACACAGCAAATTTAAAAGTGTTAATTTTGGGGTGTTGGTCCAATTTAACACTAAGAATAGTTAATTTAACACTAAAAACAGTTCATTTAACACTAAAAGAGTTACATAGTTTATATGTAACACTGACATGAGAGTTAAACCCAAGTGTTAAAAAGGAATGTTTCCTAATCAACTCTGTAGGAGTCATTTTGGACAAAATAACTCCTGAAAAGCTAACTCTGAACTCCCACAGTGGCTTTAACACCTGCAGAGTTAATTCACAGACTCCACCCATTTATTCTAAAAGTTGGACTGATTGGCTGCAGTGGGCAAGGTGCATTGTGGGAGTCATGTTTTTCGGTAATTTGCTCTATTTTGGGGTGTTTATTCATGTTTATTTTTTGGGGGTTGTGTTGTTCTTAGTTATTACTTCGTTCACTGTTGCAAATGTGGTGTTACTTGTTGTGTCATGTTGGCACCATAAGTGAGGAGGCTGGTCACAGGAATGGGACTGCTGTGCTGTTCCACTGTCACAATAAAGAACTGGAGCATGGTTCACACTAAATGCTCAGGACTCTGCTCCTTGTGTTCCTCTCTCACTGGTTCTGGTTCTGATCCGAGTGGATTTTGGGTGTGTGTGTGTAAGATGCTGCTTGTGTGTCGGACTGAAAACGTGAGTGTTCGTGTGTGTTTGCTTGAGCGGTGGCCGTTGCAAGCAGACCTGGACTTTTTAGGAGTGAAAAGAAAGGAAGCTGTTCTCTACAGAGGCTGTGTGAGCCTCAATTTAAAGCTCTTATAAAGCAACACAGTTGAAAAAAGCTTCATTTGGCCCCAAATTCACGTTTTGTGCTATCAAAATTATATTAAATAAAACAGACGCCAAGAACAAAACTTAACGTGGCAAAATCTTGAACGGAAAATTAATAAAACATTATTTTGGCATAACGTAGCACAAACGCATATAAAGAATTACTAAATTTGGTTGATGACTCCTAAAATGAATCACATTGACATAAAATGGAATGAATAGATAAATAAACAGCGAAGAATAAAGAGGTACATGGGAAAAATATATATGTTAAATATTCTCAGCACGAAGAAATTAGATGACCCTGGAGATGAGCAAAATTAGATGAAATTTAAAGCGCACATCCGAAATAGCATAAATATTTGGGTCTTGGAAATTAGTTAAATTTGGACACTTAACTCTACTGAGCCTAAAGACCAGTACTTTGATTATTAAAGTTTGTGCTATATCATGAGGAAAATATGATCTAAAAGTCTCACTGTCTGCACATTAAAAACCCATTTGCTAATTAGGTGGTTAGACTACAAACTTGGTCGATAACAGAAGGTTAATTGCAGTATTTGATTAGAAATATCTATTTGACTGACGTGAGGGCTGCAAAACTTTGTCTGCTTCCATCATAATTAGGATAACAAAATACAAGCTTAAACACAGAGTGGTTTTATGATGGCTGGAGGTCGTGTGATGGCGCTAAGACTTAGGTGTAATCTCTCATGTCGATCTTAAAGGTCTGCTGATTTGGTACATTTCTATCTGTATGTTTCTAAAATTGAAGGTTTAATTCTGATTAGTGAATAATCTGTGGCCCTGTTGTGCTCGTGCTTCTGACTGGGATGATGGCGCTGGCTGGTTGACTTTTCCTCTGGACTCTGTCATTTCTACTTAATCAGCTATTTCATATAGGGTGATGATTTTTGTTTATCATGGAGTGAGCTACTTTGTTTCACTGGGTGAAGGCCTGGGGGTCATAGCATGGAGCCCTGCACATGAACTGTCCTGCAAAGTCAAAGAGCTGCATCTCTGTTGCCGTGGGGTCTGCCATCACCCCTATGAAACACATCATGACCTGGGAACTGTATGACAAACAATGAATAAATGGGACAAACTGTGAAAGACGTCGCTGCTATGGACTCAAAACAGATAACAACAGGAGGCCAGGCTCCTGAGAGTAGGGGTGTTCCAAAAAGGGTACTTCACGATTCGATTCGATTTCGATTATGGGAGCTTCGATGCATCGATTCTTCGATTATAATGGTTGTTGGTTCGATTCGATTACTGGTGTCACGATTCTTCGATTATTGACATTTTTAATGCTTTTTTTCATACTAGTTTGATTGTCTTCTTCTTTGTCTACATTTGTAAATAAATAACCTATCAATTAACTCAGTTCCTCTAAAACTACTCTCAGTAAGTAAATACTTTTTTTTTTACATTTAACTATTTTTCAAAGACAAACTCTTATTTTATGACTGTATGACTTGTGTAAATATTTGCACTTTGACCAACTTAACTTCGATCAGGGAAAGCTTTAAACATTTAAAACCTGCTAGGGAAACATTTTTTCTCTCCTTCCTTTACTTTATTTAACAACAGAACATTATTAGAAAACAGTTCAATAACATGCAAAACAACATGTTATCACCTCAACTGTCTTACAGCTTTTGAGATATTGAATAACATTTCATTTCTACTGGTAACAATGTAATGGTGGCATGTCTATAATGTACGGGTTGGCAATAATCCAGTTTAAATTACGTTCACAGATAGAAGTGCTTGTGAATTACATACTACAACGGCTTGCCATAGTCCAGGAGCGGTGTGTTGCGCAATCTCGAAGCAACAACAACGTCATGAGTCCCAGTAGCTGCTGTGGCTCTGCTTCATAGCGCTGCAGACAGCTACGAATAAACAGGATGGTGGGACCGCTAGCTTAGTTAGCATTAGCCAATCTGCCCGTAGCTGCGCGTTTGATCCCAAACTTTGGACCGTTTCTGCTGGTTCCTCTATTTTCCTCCACAGCATCATTACCACATTGTGCGCCAGTAAAAAGCATCTTCCTTACACAAAAACAAATAACTTACATTTGTTAAGGCTCCGGTTACGTGTATTTTTTTTTTTTTTACCGGCTTTGCAACAAAGCTTCACGTTATTTATTTTTTTAAGCATCGACGTTCATCAATCGATTCTGAATCCTCACGTGAAGTTTTGCGATGCATCGCCACATCGATGAAAGGCACCCACCCCTACCTGAGAGCAGTGGAGGCACATGCAATGCACTGTGACCTTTGGCTGGGGTCATCAAGAACTTGAAAACAAGGGACTATACAATCTACTCCATGTGACGGCTCTTGGGTTTGACCCTAGTGGTGGAAAGTGCTCACTGCATGTAAGCTTAGGGACTTGGTTAGTTGACTGACCGCTGCTGGTTGAGAGACATGACAGAGTCTGTGTGGGGGTTGGCCACTTGATGTTGTTTCAGGGGGGAGTGCTTTCAGGGTGGGGCTGCAGATTTACAATATGACTAGGACTGATTGATTAGTGAACTATTTAATGTCTAAATTGCAAAGCATTCGGTTAATCTGAGAAAGGTTTGAATTTTATTAGTCCTGAAAGATGGGAGACATATTACTAAATCCTAAATTAAAGTTCTATAAACAGATATATTCATCAATTTGAGCAGTTTACAGTCCGAGAACAAAATCCCAAAACTAAGTTATTTCTCTATACTTCATGGTAAATTTCTCTAAAACTTCTTTTTACTTTGGAATGAGAGTTCCATTTGGTCTGTGCGACGCCCTTGGTGCCAGTCATTGTTTAACAGCTCCGTACCAAAACATCGAGGCTAAGATATAACAAACAGGCCTAAATTAAACAGCTGCTAAACCTTGAAGCAGGAGAAGCTGTGCTCAAATAATAAAATTAACTTAAAGAGAAAACAAAACACTCGATTTCACTCATGAACTTTAAATTATCTGGTGCAATACGAAACATGACAGTGTGACTGAAACAATTTAAAGTGAAATCATATAATCAGACATGGGCCTTGGAATGTGAGTGTGTGTGAGTGGGGGAGTCAGTGGACTCTGACATGTGTGATGGTTTTATGGCGTGGTGTGGTGAACTGGCATGTTGGAGCTCAGCTGTCTGTGGCTGGATGTGTTGTGGAATGTCTAAAGGTCTCGTGGAAGATTTATGTGGTTTATTCGGACGGAGGCGATAGACATTTTAAATTCTACAAGTTACTAAATCGTTTTTTGAGTTTTCTGGAACTGAACAACGGATGGTTCTGTTTCAGAAAAAAGGGGGAGGTTTAATGGGAGTAAAATAAATAAGGGGGCGTGAAGGGGGGCGAAAGAACCTAGCACGATAATTATTCCCTATGACATGCAGAAGGGAGACTATTTCAGGTTCAAGCCCCAGTATGTGACAGTAATGGACAATGGACTGACACTCTGTGACATGTAGACTGCCAGACTTGTTCCAGGACTTGTGACAGAGTACAGAGTTTAAAGGACAAACAACAAGACTCTGACAGACGTGACGGAGGACGTAGCTGAGGTTTTAACGACCAACGACTTGGACTGACTGGACTCATGACATAAGACTGAACACGAAGCACTGAAAGCCTTGGTCAAAGTGTTCACGACGTGACGTCTGCCACACCTGCAGGATCATCATCAGGATCATCATCATCGACGTCGTCGGACGGCATCAACTGGGCGTGGCTATAGGTCATCAAATGAAAGCAGCACGGCAAAGTGGTCATTCGGACCACCTACGCAGTGAGGCTTCATCGGAAGGAGACGCGTGGGGTCAGTGGTGCCACAAAAATCTACACTCGCCACTCCAGGAGACAGGCCGAGGTCTCAAGGAGCTGCAACAAGGATCGGGAGGTGTTGAAAGGAGCTCACCTTGAAGATTTGTGTGTGAAAGGGGGTAACCTGGTTTTGAGGCTGCTAGCGGCTGTTAGCTCCGGTCAGGTTGCTCTGAAGTCAGGTGATTTTCAGAGGCCTTGAACTGTCTCTGGTCACCTAAAATTAAAAATGCAAGAGGAGAGCAAAAGAACTTTGCGAAGAGACATTCGTGCTTTCACCGGAAGAACGTGAAAGAGATTCGTGATTTTGCCGGAAGACTTGCGGTTACTTTTTCCCGGAAGTTCTACGAAGACATCCATCACTACTGGACTCTACTTAATGACCAGCCTTTGATTTATATTTGATTTTCAATAATTCATGATTTGATTTGGAATAAATATAAGTGATCTTTGAAGAAAAAAAAGAACATTCTAATAAATAATAATAAGGATAAAATTAAGGTTAAAGACAAAGGTAAAATAATGATTAAGGCTTAAGGCCCAGGCTGGCTGTTTTTTCAATCTGTGTTAACCTTTTCTTCCTGAACAGGTTTTTTCTAAATAATGGACTCTAAAAAATTGCATATAATCAGTTTGCTTTGTTTGTGCATGATTCTGTTGACATTTCTGATTACACTGATCCTGTGGTGATTGTCCCTGAAAAATTGATAAGATTAAACATAATTAATAATTTGGTGAGTAATTGATATTTGGTAAATTGAGCTAAGAGTTAAAATACTGGGACAAATAACATAATTTCAAATAACATAATTTTAAAGGGTAAAGTTTCAATCATCAATTTCAAAATGTATCCTTTTGGTCGTCCAGGAGGGGTGGACCGACGCCCTAATTTATTCACATGGGAGTTTCTGATTTTCCTGTTTGTTCTGTTTGCTTTGATCTTTAGTGGAATTTGGGTAATAACTGGTGTTTTTCCATTTTCCAGAGATGCCCATCGTTCTGACCTGTTGCCTTCCGATCGTGTAGCTGCTAAGTTTGATAATCTACCCATTGCATCAGCTGTGATTTCATCTCTCCAAAGCCCTTTTCAGATTGACATTCTGGAATATGTGTGGACAATTCAGTCCGGTCTTTAACCAGAACTGTGTTTTCAGACACACCACTTTTGCACCGGAACTTGTCCTTTCGGCTGCCTTCACACAGCAGGGAAAAGTTCCAGATGTCTGCGGGGGAGGGGGTGGGGGGGTACCCAGATATTGCATAATGCAGCGGGCGTACATGCGTCATCTCCCCAAACAAAGCTAGTATGTGATAGAATTCCTCTCACTGATCGGATTTGCGTTAAGCACAATTCTGCGCACACAAAGACGCATAAGAGACCTGGTCACCTGGATGATGAAGCTCAATGGTTAATAAAGGAATCACGGAAGCGCTGTGATGCGCTCCGTCGCGCTTCCAGGAAACGGTACCGTAGGAGGTGAGCTGCCATGGTTCGCCACATGCTACAGGAGCGAGCTACCCGGCGTATATGGAAACATTCACGACCAAGTGGCGAAGTTTTCTGGTCAGACGTGTTGAAAAACTTTGCTTTCCCAGTCACGTGATATATGTAATCTAGGTGCGCACCAGCGTCCCCCGCTCCCCTCCTCCTCCCTGTCCGGAACTCGACCTCACCAGTCTGAAGCAGCTACCCTGTCCGTGACGAGTCCGGTCCTGTTACTAGGGGCTTCGTCCGGTCTAATTCAGGAAAAGGTTTACCGGATATTTGCATTCAGACACAAACGTCTTACGGACAGAGTCCCGAACATTTCCGTTTTTCATGGCCTGTCTGAAGGGGGCTCAAGACATAAAGGGGGACCCTATTAAAGCATTCCATGAGAACATATGTAAGCTGTGTGAGCAGTCCCATGAGGTATTTGCAGGTGTGGAGGAGGAATTAGCTGTCACATCCCGGATGGCCTCTGACAATCGCAAGGCCATAGACAAGATCCTAGCTGAGATAGGTGGTTCTGATCCAGATGAGCCACTCCAGGCCGGTCAGTGACCTGTGACCTACAAGACCTCAAGCCTCTATTAGAAATATGCACGAGCGCTCCGGAATCAGTAATCAGTAATGCTTTGGCGACGTTTGGCCATGTTTGGAAAATGGACAAGATTCTTTCAATTAATGTTTATGTCTATTAATGGTTGTTTTTACATTCTAATCAAGTGTGGTTGTTTTGCATTCCCGGAGTCCGAGGTCTGGTAAATGAAATGTTTTTTCAGGTTTTCAGCAGGGAGAGGCAGTATATCTTGGTGCCTCTGGGTCAAGTGAAGGGACAGACCTTAAGTTGAGGGAAAGATCCATCAGATAAGTTGGTTGGACTGGTGGGGGCCAGTCCAAAAGGGGGATTGAAGTGGAATTATATTTTTTGCCTACTGTGCCTTTAATTTTAGAATTTAGAATCCAGTTAATCAAATCACTTTTCTTTCCAGGTTTATTGATACACATATGATTCTTGTACTCTTTATTGATCTGCATTTAACCATGATTTATGCATGTTTACATCAAGCTTTAAGTTCCAGCTAAAGCAAGAAGGTTTTGATCTCATGTGAAGGTCTGTTTCTGGTGTCATAAAACTGTGTGCAAAGGGAGGTAAGGATTCTCTGACCTAGGGACAGATAAGACAGGAGAAAGTTTAGACCAGATGGTTCCGTTCCTGGAGCCAGATACCATAACAAATGTCTGGTACCAGGGAAAACCAAATTTATGACCCTGAGCTCAGATAGGCGGGCTCAGCAGGAGAAAGAATATAATCTGTGTGCATGCTGTGCAACTTCAGATTCGCCATTATACGATGGGAGATGGTCGGAATCTCCCCGACTGTACATCGGGTTACAATAAAGGATGATTGAGTGAAATAAAAAGTTTACGTTGATTGCAACGAGGCGGTCTTTATGGCTCGTTTCTTTGTTCGGTCAGAAGATTTTAACGAACCGGGAGAGTGGAAAAACAACGAGAAGTCAAATGCTGAACCAGCTCGGAGGAAAGAAGAAGGCCGGAACCATCATCACACGGGCCTGAGAGGAGTGACGTCAGACGAGCTGCTTGAACATCATATTCTTTGACCAAAATACATCAGAAAACAGAAAGAGACAGTAACAACATATTTTTCCACGACACTGTCCCAGGGGCGTGGCTATAGGTGGGCCTGGGTGGGCCTGGGCCCACCCAATCAAATGGCTCCCTTAAAAAATTATATGTAAATTTATTTCATTTTGGAGGGGTGTCCTTTCAGGCCATCGTAACATAAATTGAAACAGAACAAAATGTAATTTAATATAAATTTAAATTAATATATATAATATAATAGTATATAATAATATAATATAAAATATATCAGAGGTTGCCCTAGACATGTTTTTCTTTGTCATTCTGACAGAGTTAAAAACTGGTCATGATCAGCTTTTTCCCATCAATTTCATTTTTAAATAATAATTAATAAACATTCAATACTATTATATCTTCATTTAATTTCATTATAATGAATATGTATAGTGCCCCAGTAAACAATGCAATTTAACAATTCCACTTAAAGTAGTCCTATCAGGTCTTTTTGGCCTGTGGGACTCCGGAGGCAGCTGATAGGTACCGGCAGTCCAAGCGGAATGTGGCTCGGGTGGTCGCAGAGGCAAAAACCCGGGCATGGGAGGAGTTCGGTGAGACCATGGAACAAGACTTCCGTACGGCTTCGAGGAGATTCTGGTCCACCATCCGGCGTCTCAGGAGGGGAAAGCAGTGCACTACCAACACTGTTTACAGTGGGGAGGGTGTGCTGCTGACCTCGACTCGGGACGTTGTGAATCGGTGGGCCGAGTACTTCGAAGACCTCCTCAATCCCACCGGCACGTCTTCCAGGATGGAAGCAGAGTCTGGGGATTTTGGGTTGGGCTCTCCAATCTCTGGAGCTGAGGTCACTGAGGTGGTCAAAAAACTCCTCGGTGGCAAGGCTCCGGGGGTGGATGAGATCCGCCCGGATTTCCTTAAGGCTCTGGATGCTGTGGGGCTGTGTTGGTTGACGCGGCTCTGCAATATCGCGTGGACATCGGGGGCAGTTCCACTGGATTGGCAGACCGGGGTGGTGGTCCCCCTATTTAAAAAGGGGGACCGCAGGGTGTGTTCCAACTACAGGGGGATCACACTCCTGAGCCTCCCTGGTAAGGTCTATTCAGGGGTTCTGGAGAGGAGGGTCCGTCGGATAGTCGAACCTCGGATTCAGGAGGAGCAATGTGGTTTTCGTCCTGGCCGTGGAACACTGGACCAGCTCTATACCCTTGGGGGGGTCCTGGAGGGTGCGTGGGAGTTCGCCCAACCAATCTACATGTGTTTTGTGGATTTGGAGAAGGCGTTCGACCGCGTCCCTCGGGGGGCCCTGTGGGGGGTACTCTGGGAGTATGGGGTACCAGGCCCCTTGATACGGGCTGTTAGGTCCCTGTACGACCAGTGTCAGAGCTTGGTCCGCATTGCCGGCAGAAAGTCGGGCTCGTTTCCGGTGAGAGTTGGACTCCGCCAAGGCTGCCCTTTGTCACCGATTCTGTTCATAACTTTTATGGACAGAATTTCTAGGTGCAGCCAAGGTGGTGAGGGGATCCGTTTTGGTGGCCTAAGGATCAGGTCTCTGCTTTTTGCAGATGATGTGGTCCTGTTGGCTTCGTCAGAACGTGATCTCCGGCTTTCGCTGGAGCAGTTCGCAGCCGGGTGTGAAGCAGCTGGGATGAGAATCAGCTCCTCTAAATCCGAGACCATGGTCTTGAGTCGGAAAAGGGTAGAATGCCTTCTCCAGGTCAGGGACGAGGTCCTGCCCCAAGTGGAGGAGTTTAAGTATCTCGGGGTCTTGTTCACGAGTGAGGGAAGGGTGGAGCGTGAGATCGACAGGCGGATTGGTGCTGCATCTGCAGTGATGGGGGCGTTGTACCGGTCTGTCGTGGTGAAGAGAGAGCTGAGCCGAAAGGCGAAGCTCTCAATTTACCGGTCGATCTACGTTCCTACCCTCACCTATGGTCACGAGCTTTGGGTAGTGACCGAAAGAACGAGATCGCGGATACAAGCGGCCGAAATGAGTTTTCTTCGCAGGGTGGCTGGGCTCTCCCTTAGAGATAGGGTGAGGAGCTCGGTCATCCGGGAGGGGCTCGGAGTAGACCCGCTGCTCCTCCACATCGAGAGGAGCCAGTTGAGGTGGCTCGGGCATCTGATTAGGATGCCTCCTGGACGCCTCCCTGGTGAGGTTTTCCGGGAACGTCCAACCGGGACCTCTCACCTTCCTTCTGCTCTACCTGAACTGGTCACCTGCTGGTGCGTGATCAAATGTCTCTAGGGGAATGCTGAGAAGGCTAAAGTTATGATGAGGTTCTGAACTTTTACCACAGACTCATGGCTGTTTTATGTTGTTCTGGCTGAATCCGTGCTCCGCTGCCACACGCTGTGATGATGAGCGGCGAGTTTCATGACTGGAGGCACTACTGACTGCTCTGGAGTCAGACATTTAAATATATGATCCCATAAATAGAAGCATATATTTTAATTTTGACATTGAATGAACGACTTTGTTAAATCGGAAGGTTGCAGGTTCGATCCCGGCTCCGGCCAGAGAATGCTGTTGTGTGTCCTTGGGCAAGACACTTAACCCGCCTTGCCTGCTGGTGGTGGTCAGAGGGACTGGTGGCGCCAGTGTACGGCAGCCTCGCCTCTGTCAGTGCGCCCCAGGGCAGCTGTAGCCACATTGTAGCTCATCCCCACCAGCGTGTGAATGGGTGGATGACTGATTGTGTTGTGAAGCGCCTTGGGGGGTTGTAGAACCCTAAGAAGGCGCTATACAAATACAGGCCATTTACCATTTACCATTTAAAAACCTCTTAATTATACTTTAATCACGGACGAGGCAACGCTCATCTGTGTCTTCAGTGTGATGGCGCATTGTCGGTCTTTTGGCGCAGCGTGCGCTCTAATTGAATCAGTGTGTGTGTGTGTGTGTGCGCGTGTGTGGGTGTGTGGCACAGCTCCGTGTAATAATAGAGCAAAGGCCACTTCTGTTACTGCGTCTTGTTACTGGCGCCATAAGCCAAAGTGTTAAAATCACTCCCTCACACATGCGCTCTGCAACTATGGGCCGTGGTGGTTCTGCTGGAGCGCGTCTGTGACCTGACAGACGCGCTCTGAGCTCCAGCTCTTCAGCGCGCTGTCACTAATATGATACGTTGAGAATGGTGTCCCAGTCCCAGTGAGATAATGCTCAGATGCTCTGATGGGAATCTTTTCTTGATTGATTGTGTTAGCTCCGCGATGTTCTCTGTGTGTGAGGTTCTGCACACCTGCATGAGATGTTAATCGGTCTTTGTCAGACACGTGATCTGCCTGTGAACCACACCCCCTTGGCGCCATGTTGTGTGTATGGTGACTCGCGTTGCTGCAGGAATCTGCAGCCGAAGTTGGAGCAGCACACAACACAATCACAACAATGGATTAAAAGATGAAGAACGAACGCATCCCTTACAGGGATCAACTTGTGAAGGAGGCTAGGGATCGATATTTTGAGAAATGGTCTACAATCGACAATGTAGACCCCTATGAACTCCACATAAACAAATGGAGCTCAGAGGTTTCATCACTGCCTCCAACTACCGCGTTGGATATCAAACTATCTGGTGTTCAGGATTAGCGCATACACGTGTCAGCAGTTTAAAAATTACAAATCACCTGAGGCATATGGACCTTTTACACATGGCTGGGTACAAGATCTGCTAACATTTCGACCGCAGGACTGCAGCAACACGATCGTCTCTGCCAAGGTAAGCATTTTCAGGGATCCCCTTTCACTCTAGACCAGAGTAGAGGAACCGAAAGTTGTACTGAAGTCAGAGTAGCGCTACCTCAACATATTTTTACTCAAATGGCAGTAAAAAGAAGCCATCCCAAAAGTAAGAGTTTATTTGATAAAAAGGCTACTTGGGTGCCGAGTAACATCTTAGAATTTTGTCATCAGACAAAATTAAACAGTTATGTGCAAAATCTCATATTTTTGAGACTAAATTTAAAGGAAAATGACACTTAAATAACATAATTACACATTAACAATTTATAAGCATAATATAGACAAGCAAAGCTCTTCAAATCATATGAAGAAATCTCCGTTTATACACCAAGCTCTCCCATCATGCAACGCGCCACAGCGCTCGATATGTCATCTGACAAAGACCGATTGCAATCATGTCAAAATGACAGACCGCCTTCCGATTTTTCCATCACCGTTGAAAAAAAAAAGGTCAAATACGGAAAATGTCTTGCTATTGACAGCGTGTGCACTGCGCAGGACAGCGTTGAAGCTCGGAGTGCAGGTCACATGCGCAGCAGAAACACGTTAGATGCACAGGACTCAAGAGCATGCGGGTGGATTGTGTGTGTGATGTGTGTGTGTACTTGTCTATACATCAAAGTGAGGACATTTGCCGGTCCTCACTTTGGTGCAATCTTGCAGAGCTCTACTCGTTAGTTTTAGAGGTAGGCTATGGTGTGAACTAAGTTTTAGCTAAGGTCAGGGTTAGGAATGTGACAGTCACAAAAAAATGAATGGAAGTCAATGGATGGTCCTCACCAAGATAGAAAGACGAGAATGTGTGTGTGTGTGTGTGGGGGGGGGGTGTCGGGCCCACCCATTTTTTATTAGGCCCGCCCGAAAATTAGTTTCTGCCTACGCCACTGCTGTCCACAGTCATGAGGGGTACAGAGCATGAGTTAGCTGGTGTTTTTCAGTGTGGCTGTTACACAACAACATGCTCAAATTAACACTGTCAGAGTTGATTTCAACACTTCTAAAGTATCTATATGGGTCCACACCAGTAGGAGTTAATTTAACGATTTTTGGAGAGTTGGTACTTTAACTCTGATTTAGTGTCAAAAACCAACTCTTCTGGAGTTAAAAATGTAACTCCAGTGTTAAGAGTTACTATATTAACTCCAACACCAGTGTTAAATTGTCAACTCCACAAGAGTTGGTTTTTGACACTAAATCAGAGTTAAAGTACCAACTCTCCAAAAATAGTTAAATTAACTCTTTCTGGTGTGGACCCATATAGACACTTTAAAAGTGTTGAAATCAACTCTGACGGTGTTAATTTGAGCATGCTGAATTTGTTGTGTAAATGACAATAAGACTTTGATCTATCTACCCTAAACCTCAAAACCAGCGTGACTAGTCTTGGTGTTAAGTTAGATGCCGGCCTGACATTGTCTGCGCATGTAAATGCTACTGTTAGATCTTGTTTTTTCCAGCTCCGTCTTATAACCCGTCTAAAACATATTCTCAAAAAACAGCATCTGGAATCTGTCATACATGCATTTATCACCTCTAGACTTGATTATGCAAACTCTGTTCTCATTGGTGTTAATGCATCCACCATAAGCCGCTTGCAGAAAGTCCAAAATGCTGCAGCAAGGTTTCTTACTAAGTCAAGTAGACGCTGTCATATTACACCTGTTCTGGCTGATCTGCACTGGCTCCCTGTGCACTACCAGGTGCATTTTAAAAATGTAATGTTTGCTTTTAAAGCTCTGCATGGCCTTGCTCCACCCTCTATCTAACAGAGCTGCTCTCACCTTACATTCCCTCCAGCAGGGCCGTGCAGAGACATTTGAAGGGGCGGGTGCTCAAAGTTAAAAAAGGGGCACATATAGAGCAAGATTTTTAAACAGATTCTTGATCCGACATGTTTGTGAAAATTTAGATAATGAGAGACCCTTAATTGGGTTTAAACAAAATAATATAAACTAGGCAAAATATTTCCTTTTGTGTTATTAATTGAAGGTAATGTTATTTCATTAAGAATTGCTTTAGTTTTTGAAACTGACTTATTTCTAGGGATGTTATGACCACATTTTTGCCCCTGATCCAAGTTCAAGTTATTTGATTTTGATTATCTCCCATACTGAGTTCTGTTCTGATACAAGGTGGTGATGCAATGCATTAAAAAAGGGAGGACACATCCAAGTTGTCCTTCTTTCTGTATTTGTCATTTTGCTAATTCATCCTTAAAAAGTCACTCATCCAGGAAGTACATGGAACAGGATGCAACCACAGAAAGTTATCCAGTGTGATAAATGCTGCTATGCTGGCTGTGATCTTTTTCCTGTCTGTAGGAAATTCCTGATCCAATTCCATGATCTCACTCTGAACTTTACACTAAACCTGAGAGCTCTGCTACCAACCTAACACCATCCTTTACATCAGGCTGAATACCACCAACACACATTCATCTAGAGTCTGATATCACACACACACCATTTCCAGAATACAGCATATACTATGGCCATAGGTTTACTTCATGGTGCTGATCCAGAATATTCCCAGAATATGATCTGACTGGTTTCAAAGCATCAACTTATCACCCAGTCCTGTCTCACCTTTTTAATCAGCTCCACCAATTTATACTCAATAGAATTAAATTCTACCAAATTTTTTAGAAAACTTTAAGTGTCTCTTTGGCAAAAAGCTTTTTAAAAATAGTGTTGTTGAGGTTCTACAGTTTTAATAGTAATAATAATGTATTTTATTTGTCATTATTTGTAATAAAACTCAGAAACTTTACCATAAAACATTTACATAATATGATCATATAACTTCTAATGCATCTGCTGACAAAAAAGTTACATATTTAAAAATATATAAGTAATACTACTAATAATAATTATATTATTGAAAGGGAACAAGTGTGAGCTCCTGGTAGTGTGGGTTTGAACCAAGGGTGAACCCGTCTGGCTCAGAAATGAGGCAAACACAGAAGTGGTAAAAATTGCAGTTCTCCCCTCATCCACTGGGGGTGGGTCCAGAAGTGAGCAAATCCCCATTGACTCCCATGTTAAAAATGCCAACTTCACAGCTGAAAAAAAGATCTTTACAGCCTGGTTCAATTTTCCATTTTGTGTTTAATAGGTCTAGTTTATAGTCCTGACAACTCTGAGGGGGGTGGATTTTTTTGTAACTCTTCCGTTTAGGTGTAATTAAATGTTTGAAATTATGAATAATTAGATTTGATTGACAGGAAGCATGAGCGTCAGAGCTAGCGTCAGAGCTAGCTTCAGAGCTAGCATAAGCAGCTAGCTCCAAGGAAGGCCTCAGCCTCACGTTAATAGATGTTCGGCCATTTCGACTCTCTGAACTTTAGTTGTGTTTTCTGCGTGTTCGTGTTTGGATGTTAATCATGGAATTATTTGGACAAAGAGGGAAAGCTGTGGAATTGTTTGCACCAAGAGACCATCCAAGAAGTCTCCGCTTCATTTTTATCAGTAAGTAAAATTATATTTCTGTACTTTATTTCGCTGGTTGAATGGGGGAAGATGCTTTGTGTTTAACATAACACTGCTTGGTCAAAGATGGGTTGAAATATAACGTGTTCGTGGGGCTGACTGGGTACCGTAACTCGAGCTAGGTAAGCTAACCGAGGCTAGCTGAGGCTTCGGGACGAAGATCCACGAGGTCATCGCTGCAGAATGGAGCTTTGCCGAGTTTGGGCAACGTGCCTCTCCTTTTACCAGCAGCGGCCTGCGATCAGAGATTCGCGAATGTGCCGCTTAATCCTTGCGGAGGCACGCAGTCCAGCGAGCCGGGCGCCCGGCATCTCTACACACAGGCAGCCACACGCTCCCTTCTCCCGAGGGAGCTGGGACGCGCGGCTGCTTGGCTACCGTCTGAGGCTGTGGTTGTAGCCTGTGGAACTCTCTGACGGAGACTACAGAAACAATTGCGCTGTTTGAGCTGATCTTGTTACATTTTGGAGTCACTTAACCGCGTTTCTCTCACTAAAAGCACCCGAAAAACTCCACTAGCTTCCAGTTAGCATGCAGCTAAGGTCCCGGTGAACTCCCCCGGAGCGGAGCGTGACACTGTGTAAGCAGCCAGGGCGCACGGCTCCGATCGCGGTGGTCTGAGGCTCTGCTTGTATTTTTACAGTCCATATTACAGCTCCACAGACGACCAACGCTGCTGCCTCGCACAGAAGCCAGACAGCTGCGTGGTTCGCTGTCTCGGTTTTCCATCTTAGCTTTGTGTGTTAGCTCAGTTTAGCTTCCTATATTGGTTTTGTTATCTCCAACCCTCACTGCCCCACCCTCAGCGCCACCTCTTTTCCCATTTATGGATTGTCTGGGCGTGAAGAGGCGCGTGTCACGGCCAAAATGGAGGCGGTGGGAACCTCCCATTTTGCATCATTTTGCATATTAAAATCCAAATGGGCGGGCTATGTCCATAGATTTATATGTCGATGGTTTGAACAGATGAGCTTGATTTTGAGTTTCTGCAGGATGAGAGGAAAGAGCTCGAGGCTCTGCAGGGGGAGGAGTTTCTCTAACTTTCACTTCAGAAGAGGTCACTAAAGTAAACTAGTAAACGGACTCGTCCGCTTTGCTGCCAACTCTCACGCATTGAGCATGAAATACACGCATCTGAGAAGAAACAATCAGCGCGCACCCCCACGCTCTCTCAACGATGCGCGCACGCACGCACGCACACACACACACACACACACACACACACACACGCACACACACACACACACACCCCTCGCTCTCACGATGGAAGAGTTCAAAGGTTGGCTGCGTTGCCACTTGACTCTGCACCTAACTACTAATCAGACAGCACACACCACAGACTCAGATGTTGATGTTAAAATCCGTCCAGCTGACGTGACGCAGGCAGAATAAAAACTTACAGGTCGATGAAAGCGGAGTCGTGGCCGACAGCAAAACGCCGGTAGCAGCGTCATGCTCTGTTTTGCTGTGACTTGGAGTGACAGCGGGGACAGCCAATCACACGTTAACATGACCCGGCAGAGCCAATCAATGAGCTTGTGGGCGGGTCTAAGGGAAAATGGACTTCAGCTTGAGGCGGCTGTCTTCCGCATGGTCCTAGTGCCTGACCTGTATCCACGTATGACAGATTTGGACGGTAGAAACTCACGGAGGACAGGAAAAAGGGCACTTTGTGCACTTTGGACAAGAGGGGCAGGTGCTCAAGCACCCATAGCCCCCCCCCCCCCCTCTGCACGTGCCTGCCCTCCAGGTCACTAAGGTCTGCTGATCAACAACTCCTCTGTATACCTAAAACGACCTATAAAGCTCGGGGGCAACGTGCATTCACATACGCTGCAACGAGGTTGTGGAATGTACTCCCTCTGTCCGTACGCCAGTCTCATTCACTGGTGCAATTCAAATCCAGCCTGAAGACTTACTTTTTTCAAATAGCTTTTGGCTGATGAGTTTGTTCTTGTGCTGCATTTTAGTTATTTTATGGTTTTAGAGTATTTTGATCTTATCGGTTTTATTTTTTGATTTTTAAACATGCACTCTCTGTATGAGGGTGAATTTTAATCCAGTGTTTTTATGTTTAAGTTTTTTACCCTGTGCAGCACTTTGGTCAGCTGACATGCTGTTTTTAAATGTGCTTTTACAAATAAAAATGGTATGGTATGGTATGGTATTGTATACTTGTAGTACTTACCAAGCCGCACAGAAAAGTCTCTTGCACCCATGTCGTAAACCAAACAAGAAGTCGGCCATGTTCGATCGAAAACGCCAATTTGGCCTTGATCGAACTCCTACAGTTTTTGACTGATCAACGTCAAATTTGGGGGGTTTTACACATAAGGCATGGGAGAGCTTAAGTCGTTAAAATCGTGAGTTTTTGTTAATGTTGAAGGGCCGGGGCCAGGCCTCGAAGTTTGACTTCTTGCTGAAAAAATATAAATGGCTATAATTTCATAACCGAAAGGACTAGAGTTACAACATTTTTTATGGTCATTCCTCATCTGCTTCTGAAGAAAAATGAATGGTCGAATGATGACGTCACACAAGCCCCCCTGTGAAAGGTGAAAACTCCCCATTTCACTTAATCACCACAAATTTGTAGCAGGTAACTGAAGACAAGTTGGGGTTGCTTGGCGTCACTTTATGGGAGTTTTCGAAAGAGGGCGGGGCTGTGACTGCGTGGCGAAGTCAGGCGCAACGCAGTGGCCCTGCGTTTGCCTCCCATTTCGTCATTTTTAATATCGCCCCGAAATTGCAAGTGAGTGATCCTAGTCCGACCCCCAATAGAACTTGACCTCAAAATCCAGTTGGCATGGCCTAGTTTTTGAAATGGCGCCCCCTGGGACCATTTAAACAGTTATCCCCAAACCATGGTTTGACTGAGGATTATGAAATGTGGTACGTGTATGTAATGTGTTCAGACCTACAAAAAAGTCTCTTGAAGACATGGTCCAAACCCCTCAGGTAGTCGGCCATTTTGGTCCGATAACGCCATTTTGTTGTTTTTACACACTTTGTATTTGAACGAACTAGTCCTAGGGTTTTTTTTACTTACAGACATCTAAATTTCACATTATACTCTTAAGGCATCGGAGATCAAACGTTAAAAGTTTTTAAGCCATCCAAATGGCGTGGGCATGGCTAAGCGTCAAATATTGACCTTTCGACATGAAACTCCTTGCTTTAATAACTTCCACATGCAAGAGCAGAGCTATGTCAAACATGATGTGTGTCATCACAGACCAGGGACCTCATTTATCAACCGTACTTACGAACAGATCTGTGTGTATTTCGTACGTGGGAACAATTTTACGCATTGTGAGGTATTTACCAATTTGTACTTGTGCGTGAAAACGTTCCTAAATATAAGAACAGCTCTGACCATGCGTAGGAACAGCATCTAGTGGCAGAACGAGGTAACAGCAATTCTGAAGGTCTCAGTGATCCACGCGTGTTCCTCATCCACTAATTATTTTACCCAATAAATAAATATCGGTGGAAAAACAGCTGTGTCACATTATTGGTGCTACAACACCCGTGACCGACGGGAATCTGACTGTAGAACGGCTGATTTTGTGTTATTTTGTAATCACAATTTTTACTCTTCCCATTTTATGATGTTTTAAATCATTTTGAATTTATTTATTTATCATGTTTTAATTTAATTTAATTATTTTGTCCTTGTGAAGCGCATCGTGAGTTTGCTTGAGATGCGCTATATAAAAGATCGTTTGTTACTGTTATTATTATTATTGGAGGATTTAGCAGAGCAGAGTGCACTCCGGAGGGAACAGCTCTTCCGTGAGCGCAGCGCACTGATCCGATTCCAGTCCATATTCTATTTTATAACTACCAGAACCCTTCAGAACCTCCTCTGCTCCCCGATCATACACGCGTTGTCAAGTGTCCGGTGCTTCGATCTCGCTGTCAATAAAGTTTTTCTTTTTTGGTCTAAGTGCCGCTAGCTTATCCAGCATCACGACTCGAGGAAGAAACTCCTATCTCTTTCTCGAATAAAGTTCACCTTTCCTGACTCGTGAAAGACTTTTACAAATATAACCTCAATGTATAATCCGGGCCAATGAGCTTAACCTGTTTTTTAACAGATTCGACTCCACTCCCCCCACTGCTGCTACAGGCACCACCACCCCCCAACCACCTCCACTCAGCCAGCCAACCCCCCACCTCCCAACTTCACACCATTCATCAGCTTCTCCCCCCTCCTCCAACCATCCTCAGCAACAAGCCCCCCCTCACTTCATCTACTTGTATAGATCAGGGGTTCCCAAATCAGGGGTCGGGACCCCAAATGGGGTCCCCACAAGATTACAGGGGTCCCCATAATTTTGTCTTTGCTGAGGTTGTGAGGTTAGCAAGATTTTATTTGTAAAAATTACACTTATAAAATCCCAATAACACACCCTACAGTATAATCAGAACTCCATATAAAAGTTATAACTCTGCATGTCTGTACAAAGTTTGCAAATTAATCACATTTAACGTGTTTATGTGTGTAGGGGTTGGGGGTCCTGGCTTGTCTTGGACACAGGCAAGGGGGTCCCCAAAGAAAAAAAGTTGGGAACCCCTGGTATAGATCATGTTTTTACTAATGTGCCAGAGCTGTGCTCTGCTAGTTGCTCGATTCCAGTTGGATTTAGTGATCATAATTTAATTATAGTAAACAGGAAATTGAAATTGACAAAGGTTGGTCCGAAAATGATTCATAAAAGATCATATAAGTTATTTAATGAAGAAAATTTTATTCAAGATGTTAAAAATAGTAATTGGTCAAATGTGCTTTCTAAAACACACCCCGAAGAGGCGTTGCATGAGTTTAATGATATATTTATGAAACTGGTTGACTTACATGCTCCTCTCAAGAAGTTTGTTATCAGACCAACCAGTACACCATGGTTGGATAAAGAAATAAGGGAAAGTATGAAAATGAGAGATGACGCTAAAAAAACTGCAATAATTACTGGTAATCAGTCTGATTGGAAATCATATAGACAATTAAGAAACTATGTAACAAAACTAAACAGAGGGAAAAAGAAAAGTTATTATGTAAAACAAATAAACAATATTAATGCAAATAATGGAAAATTATGGAATATAATAAATAATTTGCTAGGTAGGAACAGAAATTCAACATCTTGTTTTTTAGAGGTAGGAGAACACTTTTTAACTGAATCAAGTGAAATAGCTAATTATTTAAACAATTATTTTATGAACAAGGTGAATTCTCTAAGACAAGCATTTCAAAATTGTCAACTGAATGTGTCACAATTTATTATAAATAACAAAATCATGAAGGATAAGAATTGTACTTTTAATTTTAGGAAGGTACATGCCAATGAATTAAAGATGATTCTACATAAACAGAAAAGTAAACCACCTGGGTTGGATGGACTGGATAACAAACTTCTACAATTAGTTGCTGATGATATGGCACCGGTTCTTTGTCATATTTTAAATTTGAGTTTATCTAGTTGCGTTTTTCCTAGTCAATGGAAAAAAGCAAAAATAATACCAATTCTTAAAAATAAATCCTCCCCATTTTCGTGCTCTAATAGCCGTCCTTTAAGTCTCTTACCATTACTTAGTAAAATTATGGAAAAAGTTGTTGCTAATCAAATGAAGTATTTTATCTTTAATGGTCTATTAACGGACCATCAGCATGCATATAGAAAGGGGCACTCGACAGCCACAGCTCTGACACAGATGACCGATGACTGGTATAGAAATATAGACCAAAAGAACATTGTTGGAGCAGTGATGTTAGATTTCTCTGCTGCTTTTGATATAATTAATCATGATTTACTTTTGGATAAACTTAAGTGTTATGGTTTTGAAGTGTCATCTATACAGTGGTTACAGAGTTATCTAACTAATAGAACTCAGTCAGTCTTTTTTAATGGGAGTTACTCTGTGCCTATAGTGCTGTGTCATGTGGGGTGCCCCAAGGCAGTTGTCTGGGTCCTTTATTGTACAGTATTTTTACAAATGATCTGTTGTTTGTTTTGGATAAAGCAACAGCTGTTATGTACGCGGATGATTTAACAGTGTACTCACATGCTAAATCAATTGAAGAACTGAATTCAGTGTTGAATAATGAAGTAAAATCTGTGATGGACTGGGTGCTGCAAAATCAACTGGTATTGAATGTTGCTAAGACTAATTGCATTGTGATTGCTTCTAAACATTCTCTTAGAAGTAACCCTGTGTTAAAATTAAATATAGGAAATGAGTCAATTAAGCAAGTACAGGAAACTAAACTTTTGGGTATTACCATAGATAATCAGCATACTTGCCAACCTTGAGACCTCGGAATTAGGGAGACATTCAAAAGGGCCGGGGGGGGGGGGGGGGGGGGGNGGGGTAATACATATACACTCACAAGTGAAAAAAAATCAAGTTTTTTTATTTGACATAATAATTATAAAACATGGGACACAGTCTTAGCTGCCCCAGATTTGGTCCAGGAAAACAATAATCCCCAGAATGCTATATAATTTTTTTACTTTATAATCACTATACTGTAGATAATTTATTGATGCCCTGTTTAAGCTAAGTTGTAAATGGGGCCCATATAGCATATATATTGATTGTTTCATCTCCTTTGATTCAGTAGATTTTCACAAAAGAATTTTATGATTTTCTTTCCTTAACAGAATGGACACTTAGGGAGCGTACAGTCTATTCTACACATTATTTAAATAGAAATACAAGAAATACAAGTTTTTCCACAGACCTGCAGTGTTGTGAGTTTCATGAGCCCACAGAGTTTAATAACTTAGTTCTGCTCTTGAGTATCAACAGTGATGCTCATAAACCTTTAGATGGACTTAAACTGTTATGCTGTTGGTTTAAAAAGCAGGAATGTGATCCGTTATTAGGAACCAGGCAGCAGAGAACGTAATTGACTTTAAAACATTCGTCTTAACCGTGTTAAAAAACGTCAATTATTTCATTTATCTGCCCAAAGTCGTGGCTTTTTCACTGATAAGAAACTTGTTAATAACGCAAATATATTTTTATTTAGCCTCGGCGCTCTTATTTCTAATCATTTACTTCCTTAACGAGCGGCTGAGCGCTGCGCGCTCCCGCTGCAGGAAAGTGCAGAGCAGAGCTGAGTGAAGTTAGCTTCCCACCCACGAATGGTTAGTGCTACGTTTGTGCTGGAAGCCGCTGAAGATGGTTTGCTGAGCAGCATGCGCGCTGCCGCTGGAACACAGACAGCAGCAGCGCTTAGGCAGAAATTTGGAGAGGCACCTGGCTGCAGACCTCCACTGTCAGGTTGCTTCCGGTGCAGGCTCCACTGTCAGAACGACCTCCACTGTCAGGCCTGTCAGGGCGGAAGTGCAGACTTTTTTCCCCATCAGCCTTAATCCAATAGCCTAGTGAACTAGACCAAATTCTTGCTTTGCAGAGTTTGAAAAGCCATCCTATATATTCACATATATAGGATGGCTATATATTAGGGTGACCAAACGTCCTATTTTCCCCGGACATGTCCACTTTTCACCGTCTGTCCGGGGCGTCCGGGGGGGTTCCTATATTGATGAAAATGTCCGGATTTTCATCCAGGAGCCGGGTTTGAATTACGGGGGAGCTGGAAGCCCTCAACTTACACACCCAGGGAAGCCCGAAAAAAGATCCTGTTTCTACCTATATTACATTATTTATATGGTCTCTCGCACCGGGGATTCTTTTGTGAGGAGAGGACAGATGCTGATTGTTGAAGCTGCGTCCTGCGTACGGCCACAGTAACACTCTCAAAGTGGCGCCACCAAAAAATATAATTAACACGCGATCGTTCATGTCCGTTCATATAATCTTCTGTCTTACTTCTGTCTTTTAATCGTATCTTTTATTCGTGTCTGACACACTTCGCAGCGGAGCGCGTCACCCGTGCGCTGCTGATTTCACCTCACCCGCGCGGCCGAGCAGCGCACACTCCCCTATTTTTCAGCCGGTAGATTCATTTGATCTGTTTACTTCAAAAGCAACTCGAGGTGAAACAAGAGGAAATCAGGAAACAGTTTATTCTGGTGGATTGAGAGGAGAAGCAGGAAGATCAGAGACAGACAGGACAGGAAAATATTCAAATAAAAAGGAGGAGAGCGAATAAACCGAAACTGCATTTGGGATTTTATTTTGAAATATGACGACCGGAAGTACGTTTGCATTTTATGTTTAAACCTTATGTTATATATACAGTCTTTGGTTTAAACGTATCCCGGGAATTCGTGCATTTATTTTGAAATATAACAACCGGACGTACGTTTGCCGTTTTATTTTGAAATGTATCCCGTGCATTTGCCGCCCTGACAGGCCTGACAGTGGAGGTCGTTCTGACAGTGGAGCCTGCACAGGAAGCAACCTGACAGTGGAGGTCTGCAGCCAGGTGCTCTTGGAAATTTGCAGTGTTGTCCGGGTGGAAATCGGGAGAAATTCGGGAGAATAGTGGCAGCGGGAGATTTTCGGGAGGGGGCGCTGAAAATCGGGAGTCTCCCGGAAAATTCGGGAGGGTTGGCAAGTATGATAATCAGTTGGCTTGGAAACAGCATATGAATACGATTGCAATTAAAATGGGTAGTGTTATAGGTTCCATCAAAAGATGTGCACCATTTTTGAATCAATCTGCACTGAAACAGCTAACTCAAGCATTGTTATTATCAAATTTGGATTATTGTCCTATAGTTTGGTCGAATGCAAATTTAGATATGATTGAAAAACTACAGAAAATCCGAAACAGAGCTGCACGATTAGTAGTAAAGAGGGATTACAGGGCAAATGTAAGAGAAATGCACACTGAGCTGAATTGGCTACTTGTGAAGGACCGACTGTTATATTCACTGCTTATTTTTATTTGGAAGCTTAGGGTGACAAAGACGCCGTCCATTTTATATATGTCCCTTGAATTTAGTAAGGACAAGCATGTGTACGACACCATGCTGAAGGAGGTAAATTCACGTTGCCAAAAGTGAGATCTAATGCTTTAAAAAATACAGCAATGTATAGAGGGATGTATGAGTGGAATCGTCTACCAAAGCAAATCACTCAGAATGGGAGTAAAAATTCATTTAAAACGAGATTAAAAGAATATTTATGTAGTAATGTGGGAGGAGGAACTCATTAAATTTTTTTTAAAAATAGTTAACCATATTATTATAGGAGATGTAATATAGGTGTATAGCATTATGGATGCCTCAGGATTTGAGAAGCTATATGATGGGATGGTTCATTGTTGGACTTGTGTTATTATCATCATTATTCATGAGGTTATTCATTCATGTTTTAGGTATTTAAATTGTACTTGTTGCTGTGGTTTTTTTGTTTTTATTTTTTTATGTAAAATGTTATGAAATTGTATAATGTGGTCCCCAGGAAGAATAGCAGCAGCTTGCTGCAGCTAATGGGGTTCCAATAATAAAACAATAAAAAACAATAAAACTACCCCCTCTCAGTTACATCAGACCAGGTGAGGAGAGAACTGAGGCGGCTTAAGAGCAGAAAATCAGCAGGTCCTGATGGAGTCAGCCCCAGACTGCTCAAAGACTGTGCTGACCAGCTGTGTGAAGTGGTCACACACATGTTCAACCTGAGCCTTCGACTGGAGCAGGTCCCCATCCTGTGGAAGACCTCCTGTGTGGTTCCAGTCCCCAAAACATCACATCCCAGGGAACCAGACCATTACAGACCTGTCGCCTTGACCTCCCACCTGATGAAGACTATGGAGAGACTCATCCTCACCCATCTGCGTTCAGTGGTGACCCCAGAAATAGACCCACTTCAATTTGCATACAAACCAAACATGGGAGTGGAGGACGCCCTCATCTACCTGCAGCACCGGGCTCTGAATCACCTTGAGATGCAAAAAAGCACTGTGAGGATCATGTTCTTCCATTTATCCAGTGCCTTCAACACCATCCAGCCGTGTCTACTGCTGCAGAAGATGAGGGGTGCAGGAGTGGACGAACATCTGACCTCATGGATCACCAATTACCTCACCAACAGGCCACAGTACGTGAGGCTGCATAACTGTACATCTGAGGTGGTTGTGTGCAGTACTGGAGCGCCGCAGGGTACAGTGCTCTCACCCTTTCTCTTCACCTTCTACACCTCGGACTTCCCCTACAACACCAGCAGCTGTCACCTCCAGAAGTTCTCTGATGACTCGGCCATCGTCGGCTGTGTGTCTGAGGGGAACGACCAGGAGTACAGGTCAGTCATCATGGATTTTGTGGACTGGTGTGAGCGTAACCACCTTCGCTTGAACACCAGTAAAACAAAGGAAATGGTGATTGACTTCCAGAGAAACACTCCTCCTCACTCACCAGTAAACATCCAGGGAGCAGACATTGAGGTGGTGGACACCTTTAAGTACCTGGGTGTTCACCTCAACAGTAAACTGAACTGGTCCCACAACACAGATGTTCTGTATAAGAAGGGCCAAAGCCGCCTCCATCTCATGAGGAGGCTGAGGTCCTTCGGAGTTAACTCCCAGCTGCTAAAATCCTTTTATCACTCTGTTGTTGGCTCTGTTATTCATTGTGCTGTGGTCTGCTGGGGTGTAGGCAGCTCTGACCGAGACAGGAAGAGACTGAACAAGCTAGCTACCAAAGCTAGCTCGGTTCTGGGCTGCCCGCTGGATTCTGTTGAGGAGACGTGTGAGAGGAGGATGCTGGGGAAGATGACCTCTAGGGATGGGACGAAATATCGTTTGGCGAAATTTCGCGATATAAAACGTGACAAAATGCATCGAGTCAAAAAAAAATGGATCGCGAAATAAAGACTAAATGGCACTGCTGCATAATTTGTGTATGGCGGACATACAGTCTAAAGCCTTTTTTATAAAACAATGCCGCTAATTTGTGCAACGCCTGAGGCATCTGGGAGCCTAAGAGCTCAGACCGTGGCGGTAATGTTGCGCAATCATGTCCGTTTTATAAAAGATTGCGAGATGGTGGCATAAAGGAGGTATGGGGGCGGTCTCCGCGCTGTCACGGACTTCTGTGTATCTTGGACATAACTTGCTTTTTATTGCGATCAAAGCCACGCTCGTTGAGTTTTTTTTCCACATTTCTCTACAGGTGTGTGTCCTCCACCGTCACTGTGAACAGTCAGATGATCTGAGCTGCAGATCTAACGGAGAGACGCTCCCGGAGCGCCGCATCGCTCCAGTTTATCATCTCAGCTGGTTTGAAAACGAAACTTGTGGCCGTGTTTAGTTTCATTTTCATTTTGTAGTTCCCGGCCGGAGCTCGGCATTAATTTGACACCTCCCTCAGTTAATGTGCGTTTATAAGACCGGCGAAGCCGCAATATTACAGCAATATTACTATCAAGCGTGGCGACACGAATGCCGCAAAATTCGGTAATATTACGCTGATTTGCCAGCATGGTGTGTCTTATAAAAAGGGCTTATGGTGGCAGGCTGACAGCACTATCTGCTGATTAAGCAGGGTAAAACTAAATGAGAAAAAAAAAAAATCCGGGGAACGGTGCAGTGCGTCGTGACGTCATCACGTAAAGTCACAGCGCCTGTTGCAACAACACTGCAGGGAGGAGACATTGTTTCTGCTCAAAGATCACTGATTACACCAGAACATGTTGATATGTTAGTTTTTTTGAAGAAGAACCAGTCCTGAGATAACTTAACCTAGGGTTAGAGCAGCACTAAGGGAGTGTTCTTGTTTGTGTTTGGCCTGTTAGGCCATGTGTTTCCCTGTGTGCAACGGAAACAAAAATAAACAAGTTGTTATTATACAGTAATATTTTTTCCTTTTTTTTTCTTTTTTGATATCGTATCGTTTCGTGACTATGACATATCGAGGTGCATCGTATCGTTAGTTTAAGTGTATCGTCCCATCCCTAATGACCTCCATCTTAAGGAACCCCTCCCGCCCACTGCACTCCACCGTGGAGGTCATGGACAGCTCCTCCAGAGGTAGACTGAGACATCCCAGATGCAAAACTGAGCGCTATCGCAGATCTGCTGTAAGAGTGTCTAACTGTTCAGTTTAAGCTGTACTGGTATCATCCTGGTATACAATAACACCAATGCAATATTCATGTGTTCTATAATTGTGCAATAACGGATTCTCACTGTTGTCTGTGTCTCTTACAGTATGCTGCATAGTGTTGGTACCAAGTCTGTTTTTATCTTTTATTTGTGGTTTTTTTTTTTTAGTGATCTAGGATTACAATACTAGATTACTATGTGTATATACATGTATCCTTGTTTTTTTATCTTCTTCTAATTACCTTTTGAGTGATGGTGCTGCTGTGACAAGTGAATTTCCCCACTGTGGGATCAATAAAGCCTATTCTATTTTATTCTAATCATACTGTTTGAATCATCGTTATGTGAAATGTGAATCATCATATAATATAATGAATGATGGAGGAAATAAATTTTCCTGTTTTCATATCTTTAATTACACATTTAGGATTCATTCAAGTAATGCTAATCATCAGATAAACATTTACTAATAATAGTATTGTGTTTGAATATTAATTTGCACTCACATTAAGTTAATAAGATGCACAGCACATTAAGCTTAGTCATCTTTAAGTGTTGATGAAACTGGTGTCTGAGGTAACTTGGTAACGCCTACTCTAAATGTGTCCAAATTTGATTTGCTCAAATTCATAAACAATTAGAATAATAAAACCTCCGGCTCGGCCAGAACACTTCAGTTCCTGCAGTTCCTGAAACAACCAAGTCCTGACTAGGTCACCTCCTCTCAAAGGAGCGAGCCTAAGACAACAAGCTATGCTTCCTTGGTTTGGCCGGCCGGGGAAAAGCAACGCTTAATAATTAATAATATAAGGAACCATCCTCTTCTTTTTGATCGAGATCAACTATTTTTGTGAACTGCCTCTAAGCTAAACCAAATCCACCAGATGACGCAGTCACCTGGAAGTCACCCAGATCATCGGTTCGTATCAGGGCCTGCTACAGCTCTTCATACCTCAGAGGCCTCCTCACTGACACTCATCAGCCACGACCTCTACTGACCCTTGAGTCACCGGGAGCTTCCGCACACAAGGTGAAGTAGCCCTGCATGCTGGTGTCAAATGGTCTTTATTAATTTGATAACTTATTAAAACATCCAGATTTGATTTAACCCAGACATCATAGGATCTAAGACACTTAATGCTGATTAGGCAACCTCATCTAGCTTGCACTACATCACCTCATTAATTGTCTCAGTATCTTGTTTATAACCATCATTTATAGTAATTGTCCTGTGTCATCATTGATTGAGAAATATAGTATTAAATTTATTTTTATAACTAAATAAAAACAAACTCTAAGATAAAGAGAAAAATATAAAAGGAAGTGTGTAAACCTAAAAAATGTCAGTCGTGGAATAAAATGTAAGGAGAAAATACCAGATGAGAGGTGTCAGAAAATGCATAACGTTAAAATTAAAAGCAACTCAATGTTAGTATTAAAACCTATATGTTTATGTTACACAAAGGGACTGACAGAGGACATCAATTAAAATTGAATCAGGAAATCAAAAATTAGAAAATCAAACTTAAAACACTCTAAGAATTCAAAATAATAATAAAAAATTTAATTTGGATTCATCATAACTACTGTGTAGCAGTCATGAAATCAGTTGTCTTCACAGATCTTCAGAACCCACAGCATGACAACATCACAACAACCAAGTCTGTACGTTACGATAACACATTAGGAGTTTATATGTGGCAATAGCCCTCACGCTACATATAATGGCGAGCCAGCCAGTCTTGTTATATAATGACGATAGCCAGCCAGGTTTTCTAATTATCTAACTATAATGGTCGAGCAAGCCAGGTTACTTTAGATATTTGCTAATTACGGCGAGCCTTCCCATGTTAGCTATCAACATCCAAACACTTCAGATTGGTTCAACTTTTCTAACACTTACTAATTTGCTGGGTTGAACGTTGAATGTAATTTTACTTGGTGATTTTAATATACATATGGACAACGCAGCTCTCCCCCTAACCAAGGATTTCTCCTCATCGTTGGATGGATTTGGTTTTTGTCAGTATATTAATTTTCCCACTCACATTAAAGGTCACACTCTGGATTTAGTTTGCTGTTCTGGTGTGTCCCCTTCCAACTGCTCTGCTGATCAGCTCCCCTTCACTGATCATTTCCTCATCTCTTTTTCTGTTTCTCTCTCTCTCTCCACTACCAAGTTACCTCGTGTTATTTCTTTTCGTAATATTAAGAACATTGATCTAGCTTCATTCTCCTCCTGCATAGCCGACTTGAAACCAGATCTCTCTGCTAGTCCCGGTGTTCTTGTCAGTCACTATAATCATGGCTTGGTTTCCATTTTAGATTCATTTGCTCCCATCAAAACTCGTTCTGTTTTCTTTAACCGGTCTGCTCCATGGTTCACCCCTGCCCTCCGCGCCATGAAAGCCACAAATCGCAGGTTAGAAAGACTGTACAGGAAAACTGGTCTCATTATTCATAAGGACTTATACACTGCTCAGATTTCTCTCTATAAGGACTCCATCTCTCATGCCAAATCACAGTATTACTCCAGTCTTATCTGCTCCAACACTGACAATACTAAGATCATTTTTTCCATTCAAATAACATCTTTAATCCCCCTGACTCCCTACCTTCCCATCTTTACTCTTCTGAAACCTGTAACTCTCTCCTCCAGTTTTTTAATGATAAGGTCCATAGGATTCATCAGCACCTTGGCCCCCCTTCTCTACCTCCCTCCTCACCCCCTTTCTCCGATTTCTCTCAACCCCTCTCTCAACTTTCCACTTTTGAACTTCCCCATCCTTCAGTAATACCCTTACCAAAAAGTAGTATATTCAAGTGTACTTCAAGTATACTAATTGTGAACTAAAAATAAGAGAGTATACTTTCAGTTTACTCTAAGTGTACTTACTTTGAGATACACTTTACAAAGTTTGTTACTTATACTTAGCTTATACTAAAAAGTATACTAAAAGGCTCATATTAAGAAGTATACTAAAAGTTTAAGTATAGATCATACCTGTATTTAAACTTTTAACTGATATACTTAAGTAGTTATGTATTAATTGTACATTTTATTTCACTCATACTAATTAGTGCAAGATGTATATCATATCTGCAAATCCCATCTTGCATGTTTTTAGCAAACATAGCTCAAGAGTGAATTATGGTAGGCTATAGGTGAACTTATCAGGAACAAAGAACGATTTTTTTATATAGCGCCTCTCAAGTTAAAAGTCACAAGGCGCTTCACAAGAACAATATATATATATATATGAAATAAAAAATATATATAATGATTTAGAAAATATAAAAGGGCAAAATCTACAAATGTAAACTAAAAAATCAGGACAAAAATGAATAAGAAACAGGTAATACGGGAGAACAAGAAATGCAGAATTTGCTGAAACAGCAGCATGAAGAGGAGGTAGTGATGAAGAATCAACAGGTCACGCAAAACCAGCCTGAACAGGTGAGTTTTCAGCTGCTTTTTAAAGGAGACCACTGAGTCCACTGATCTCAGGCTCAGAGGGAGAGAGTTCCAGAGTCTGGGGGCCACAGCAGCAAATGATCTGTCACCTTTGGTCTTTAGCCTGGTGCGCTGCACAACCAGTAACCAACACAGAGACAAAAATATTTTCCCAAAGTTTATGTAAAACCAGATCTTACAGACTTGATTCATACTGGCATACATTGGCCATTAGTATAACAAATGTATTTTTTTATATGAACAATGTATAAAAATAAACAAACAGCAAAATTGCGAAAGAGGTGTACGGCAACACTTGAATTATGTGAGTAAGGTTACTCGTGGCAGCTTTCTCAATCCCGTTCATATGGATTTGGCAAAGGTGTAATGTACAATTTAAATTTAAACTTCATTATTGTTGTAGAGTGCTCCCTGTTCCTATAGTATGCTTTCTTCAAGCTTTTAGTAATCCCCAAACAATTACATTTTAATAACTGCCATAAATAATACATAACACATCCTGCTTACCATATTTTGTAAGGTGTCCACACCATCTTCATTTTTATCATTGAATTTATCAGCTTCTTTGCATTTCTGCATAACAGCAAGAAAAAATATAGATGCAACAATTGGGAGAAATTTTCCAAAAATACAAGCTGGTAACTTACTTTTGCTAAATTCCATCTGTACTGC
>SSNS01000893.1:99675-112775 GCA_006937985.1 Aphyosemion australe
AGTTAGCCAACTTAATGTAGTTTATAAAATCTGTCCAAGTAAATTCAAACAAAACCAGCTGGACTCTTTCCTGATTTAAGAATACTGAAGAGAAGTTAACTTTATTTTTAAAACTGGGGAAAAGTCTGGTTGCCTTTGTTTGAACTACTGCAACAATATGTCTGAGAATGTTCTCCAGAGTTTAGACTTGTAGGATTCACTCAAGCTTCTACAGACTCAAACCCACATTTCTCAGGTGATGTAGTATTTGGACCTTTTTGCGGACTTATAGAAGCTAAAGTGTGCGTTTCATCAACTAAAATCTCACGCTCAGGGCAGCATCATTTGAAGTTGCTATAACTGATGAAATCCACTCACATGACTGTCCTAGGGCTGGGCGATATTTCCTCCTTTTAAAAAATAAACATGTTGTATTCTTTTTTTACCAATATAATATAGTAAGAAAGCATCTGTTTGCTTGCAGGTCCATGCTCCACTCACAAAGAGAGGTAAGTTTTGAACAAATGTTTCTCTACTCTACTGCTAGGTACAACTTGTTTTTAGTTAAATTAACCAACTTTTGTGGGGTGCAGAGCACCATCGTATTGTCTCTAGCTCAAGCATTTATTTATTTATTTTTTTTGCAGTTGCAAGAAGAATGCTGTTGCCAGCAGAACCATCCAGCAGAGATGGTGTGTATTTTTTCCTTTTATCTTTATCAAATATATTCAGGCCAAACTTCAATTTTGCCTCTAAAGACTGCCTACCAGCAAAGATTGATTTGGTCAGTTTGTTTTTTTCCCCCTTAGTTTCTTTTTCAAGGACATTGCTGCCGACGGAGCCCCTCAACAGAGAAGAAGGTACACATTTTATTTTCTGCTGTGACAAAAATGTCAACTTTTGTTGTATTTTTGCCTTTAAAAACTTTACAATACTACTATAAAAGTTGTTTTGTCAACTCAGACTTAAATGCCACACAAAGTTCTCCAAGACAAAGAGACACTGAAGGCAAGAGTGGTGTGTTAAAATGTTTTTTATGTTTTGTGAACTTGTAATTTTCTGATTTCAGATCAAGTCGCAGGCAGCTCTTTTGAGATTTCAATGAAGGTTGCTTGAAATACAGGTGAGATAAGCCGTGAGGTCACACGTATAGACGTAATCTACATAGATATGAAATCGCATCGCTGCAATAGACTTTTATTTTCAAAATTACCGGGCATTTTACACTGAAACCGAGTGTGATTTCTTGTCTAGCCCTATGTTAACTTCGGAAATTGACGCATCCCAGAAGCAGCATGTGGCAAAAAATTTTTATAAATGAGAAAAAAATATTTTTATGGCTCCTCAAGGCTTCTGTTTGGTTAAAGGATGAAATGTGTTATCACAGTTACTCATCAGTCTGTTTATTATAGGGATGCACCGATTGATCGGTAACTGCTCGTAATCGGCCGATATTGGTGAAAAAACACGTGATCGGCAACTCCTTTCAGAGCCGATCATACCAGCCTGTCACTCATATTTTGCGGCCGACAGAGAACCTGTGTGTAGCTGCAGCTTCACGCCTCCCTCCCCCGCATGCGCACAGTGGCAAATATGTAAAACTAACTTTTACTCCATCTGTGAGAGTGATGTAAACGAGCGGGGGCAATATCACTGTGTAGATTCTTACTGTTCCACTATATGGCTAATTGAAAATAACTATTGTTTTGCAGGTGTCTCTTGTGCCAGGCTCTGATGTCAAAGTCGACAGAAGCTCAACTCTCTGCGGACTTCAAATCCCTCAGTTTACATTGGAGACCTGGCAGTGCTCGTCTACGGCAGGGAGACGCTGTCTTGCTCAAATTTGACTGGGAGACAGTCAGGAGCACACAAAGACCTGGAGTCCAAACCACAACTTGATGGCACAAAACTTGATGCTATTCTTGGTGAGTATCTTAAATTGTGGTTTAATTTTAAAAATAAAATCCTTGCACACAACCTCTTGTTTTTCTGTAGAAGAATTTTCTTTGTTGAAGTTAAGAATGACTTGAGTTGAATCACTGACACATACATCGTGACACTATGAGAGGCACTAAGACGTTTACATTATTTCTTTATTTGAAGCTTTGAGTGGATATTAATGTTTCCTTTGTTTTTGCGTGTTATGTCTTTAACAGGCCATTCTCTGTCAAAGTTCCCTGGCACAAGTGTGCAAGACGTCAGAAGAATAATCCGAAAAAAGTGCAACAACGAAAGCTATAAGCAGGCTTCTGCAAAGAAGTCCTTGGACATTTAAAAAATTGGACATTGTTTGCCTGCTGATCACACTCACATGGACTACTAAACCTACACATCCAATACACAATGATAGTTTATGTGCAATTTTTCATGAATGCAATTTTGTGATGTAACGTGCGATCACACACATTTATATTTCTACTCAGGACATATGTACATACATATATTCATCAAAGTTTAAAGTCTACATATACATACCATTAAAATTTTCAACACACTCATACATATGTATATATCTAGATTGTTTGCACAGTGTACTGCTATGTTGGTATAATTTTTTTTCTACTGTTTTTTAACTTTTACTTATTTTTATCTTGTACTGTCTGTCTTTTTTTGTCACATTTTTTTTTTTACTTGGCATTAAAACGTGGAGAATAAATATAACTAGAAGTTTATTTGTGGTAACTTGGAAACCTTCAACGTTACATTCAGTATACTTCATAGTGTAGTTTTTGTAAACTAAAGTTAACTGGTAGTAAACTATTAGTATACCTTGAAGATTGCATTTAGTATAGATTAAAGTGTAATTTCATAAACTATGAGTACACTTAAAGGTCATTACAAGTAAACTAAAAGTATACTTAAAAGTTTGTTACATGTAAACTAAAAGTTTATTACAAGTACACTAAAAGTGTATTGCAAGTACACTAAAAGTTTACTTAAAAGTTTATTACAAGTACACTAAAGGTGTACTTAAATGTGTATTACAAGTACACTAAAAGTTTACTTAAAAGTTTATTACAAGTACAGTAAAAGTGTACTTAAAAGTGTATTGCAAGTACACTAAAAGTGTACTTAGAAGTGTACTACAAGTACACTAAAAGTATACCTGGAAGTTTACTTTAAGTGTACTTCAAAGTATACTTTTATAAACTTAAAGTGGGCCAATTTAGTGCGAAGAAGTATACTTGATAGTATTCACTAGTATACTTGTTTCCGTGTACTTGGAAAATAAAAGTATACTTGGGGACATATACTTTTCTATACTTCAGTATACTTAGTAAAATAAACTTGAAGTATACTACTTTTTGGTAAGGGTATCTAATTTCATTATCAAGTCCAAACCTTCCACTTGTCAGTTAGATCCCCTACCCACAGTTTTGGTTAAATCTTGCCTATCCTCCCTGCTCCCTTTCATAACGGCCATTATTCATTCCTCATTATCCTCTGGAACTGTTCCCGCTCCCTTTAAATTTGCAGCAGTTTCTCCAATCCTGAAAAAACAGGTGCAGATCCCAATGATTTCAATAACCTCCGTCCTATCTCCCACCTTCCTTTCATCTCCAAAATCTTAAAAAAAACTGTTGCATCGCAGCTTCACACACATCTTTCTCGCAATAACCTCTTTGAACTTTTTCAATCTGGTTTCCGACCCCACCACAGCACAGAAACAGCCCTCATTAAAATCACGAACGACCTTCTCATTGCTGCTGATTCTGGTTTAATTTCCATCCTCATACTTCTCGATCTGAGTGCGGCTTTTGACACTGTTTCTCATCCCATCCTCCTCAAGAGACTTCTTTCTTTAGGTATCAATCACACTCCCCTCAGCTGGTTTCAATCTTATCTCACCGGCCGCACTCAGTTCATTCAGTTAAAATCTTTTTCTTCACAACCCTCCCCAGTCACTTCAGGTGTACCCCAGGGCTCTGTCCTGGGGCCCCTCCTCTTTATAATATACCTTCTCCCTCTTGGCAATATTTTCCACAAATTTGGCATCCAGTTCCATTGTTTCGCGGATGACACCCAGCTCTATATTTCCAGCAAGCCTAACTCCATTCTCCCACCCTCATCCCTGACCCACTGCCTCTCTGATATTAAATCCTGGTTCACCTCCAATTTTCTCAAATTTAATGGCAATAAAACCGAGATTCTTCTTATTGGTACAAAGTCCACCATCTCTAAAGCCGACAGTTTCTCCCTAACCATTGACAGTGCCACGGTCTACCCCTCTCCACAGGTTAAGAGTCTGGGTGTCATCCTCGACAGTTCACTGTCATTCCATGCACACATCAATAACATAATTCGGTCAGCCCACTTCCATCTTCGATCCATAAATCGTCTTCGCTCCTCTCTGACCCCTCATGCTGCAGCCATTCTTGTCCACAGCCTTGTCACTTCCCGTCTTGACTATTGCAGCTCACTTCTTTTTGGTCTCCCCAATAAATTCCTTCATAAACTGCAACTGGTCCAGAACTCAGCAGCCCATGTCATCACCGGAACCCCTTCCTTTCTCCACATCACCCCAGTTCTTCAGCAGCTCCACTGGCTTCCAGTTAAATTTAGGTCCACCTACAAGATTCTCCTCCACACCTTCAAAGCCATACATAATCTTTCTCCTCCCTACTTAACCGACCTCATTAATATTGCCACCCCATCACGCTCACTCAGATCCTCTTCATCTCTCCACCTTGTTACTCCTTCTGCACGCCTCACTACCATGGGGGACAGAGCTTTCAGTCGCTCTGCTCCCCGTCTTTGGAACACACTCCCACCAGACATCAGAAACATTGACTGCCTCACTCTTTTCAAATCCAAGCTCAAGACTCATCTATTCAAAACTGCTTATAATTTGTGACTTATTTGATTGTTTTTGTGACTGATTTGTTTTAGTATTTTATTGTATTTTATCGTGTTTTATCTTGTGAAGTGACCTTGGGTGTTTTGAAAGGCGCTATTTTTAAATAAAATGTATTATTATTGAACACAGTGGAAGCCTCAGTTATCCTCAGTTGAGCGCTGTCTCATCACAAGTGCCGAGTCTGTCTGTTACAAGCAGTTTGCTATTTGTTTGATCTCAAAGAGAAGTGTGTGTGTAAGTGTTTGTTTGCGTTTTAATTTCATGTTGTGCTTTGTGTGACTCGGACGAGAGAACTCGTGGCGTGTTAGCACCTAGCGCTAAAAGCCCAACGACGGACTGATCATCCGCGTTATTTAATTCCGACGCACATTCCGGATTGGCCGATGTAAAATGCTGGCGTATGGTTAGCTGATGTTCATGCCAGCGCGATTAATTTAGCTGATGTTATATGCCAGCGCTATTAATAAGTTAACTTTCTCTCTGTTTTAACAGAATGCCGGATTTTGTCCGAGGAGTGTACCGCTTTTAGGCCGCACAGTAGTCCGTTCCCGTCGTGCATCCGCTGCACTGGGACATATTTCACCGGCGAATAATTACGAGAACCTTGAAACCGTTCAAGGCATGCCGTCTCGCCGCATGGTTTATTTTATTTGATTAAATTAAACCGTATTCTTGAGCCGTTAGCCAACGCTAACCGACGCTAGCTTAGCATCACTAGCATTTCCGTGTGATAACCGCGACCGAATTTTAAAATTCAACCGCCGTTGTCCACCCACCGTTGCAGCTCCAGATTGCGCGTCAAATCAATCCCTTCGGGGTACAGTAAAGGCAATTCAAACCGCCGCATTCGAAGCAACTAGTCTTAAAAAGCACTGTCTCATTGCTTCCCGAAGCCATTTTGGGTCTGACACTCGAGAAGAAGGAAGTGAAGTCATCCTCTCTCTTCTTCTCTAGCCCAGTGTTGCCAACCATAGATATCATATAAACACTAGATGCCTTACCCGCGCTGTTCGTCGATTGGACGAACGTCCCTACGCAGCGGCCATCTTACCTCGGACAGCTGCCCCCTTTCGTAACATTGGTGTCAATGGTGAATGTACTATTTAAACAACTCTAACTTGCTCAATTTTCAACCGAATTTCAAACGGTTTGGTTTGTTATAAACGCCAGAGACGTGGCTGTAAAATATGATGGATTTGGCCCGTTTATTTAAAAATGTTAAAGTATGTCCTATCAAGC
This sequence comes from Aphyosemion australe, assembly GCA_006937985.1. NCBI lineage: Eukaryota > Metazoa > Chordata > Actinopteri > Cyprinodontiformes > Nothobranchiidae > Aphyosemion > Aphyosemion australe. The sequence continues at coordinate 105,752 of SSNS01000893.1, forward strand.
CTATGTGCTATAAGGTTTGTAATAATGCAACCGGCTTGTAAATCCGTTCATTTTTAATCGAGTTAAGTGTGTTTTTGTTGAAGTTGTTCACTCACCTTCCATCTGCTACCATTGAGAACGGAACGTAAGCTGTCCGAGGTAAGATGGCCGCCGTGTAGGGACGCTGTCGACTCCCAGTTAAGGCATCTAGTGTTTATATGATATCTATGTTGTCAACTGCCTTCGACAGAAAGTAGCTGAGGTTCACCCAGAAAGTCACCCAGATGACGCCATACGCTAATTTGCATATTGATGACGTCATCACGTCACAATGGCGTTAATTTCCCCCTCAACATCTAAAATTAATATATATATATATATATATATATATATACATATATATATATATATAATGTAATCACACGTTTGACTCTAATGAACTTATCTGCAGAAGTTTTTTAAACCATAGCACTTTTCCTTTTTTAGGGTCTGAAGTACTTTGTTTCTCAGAAATTTTGGTTTCTGATCTTTAAGATTTTTAAAACATGTTAGTAGTTAGTTAGGATTAAAAGGGAGGAAAATAAAAATTATTTTATTAGTTTAAATGATTAACTAGTATGATCCAAATGGCCCAGTGTGCTTTGATGTGTAAAATAAATTCTAAAAGTATAAATAAAGTGATATTAAGGCAGATTTGGTGTGGTGATCCGGACATAGCTCAGACCTCCTGCTCTCCTCATTCCGCTCTGCACGTTTGTTCATTTACCAGCGTTTTCTTCAACAGCGGCTTTTTCCCCTCATAGTTTCTCCACTTGTCCGTTATGTTTTCTCTCCATCTAGATCGTGATAATAACTGCGCACACAGGTGCACCGAGCAAAAGGGAGCGGGTGTCTTATGTTAAAATACCATCCCCGTGTCACTGAGGGAAACTCCGATGAGCCACAGAGCTGCGTGTGTTAACGGGACGGTGGTTCAAATCCCGCTGACTTTATTCTCCAAATGCAGGCAGGACCAAAGTGCCTGATGGCTGCAGACCCAGAGACAGCGGAGTCACACCTGCTCCGCCTCTAAACAGCAGAAGCTTCAATCTGCAGCAGCAGGCGTAAATCGGCGGTCTCCAGCTCTGCAGCTGCACATTTCTCGGCGGTCCGGCCGAGAAAAGTTTATGATTGGTCAGTCGATGTAACGCGATCATCCTCATGCCACGGCTCGTGCACATGCACAGATCATTCTGTTTCCTGACTCATGGAAGAATGGTCCGGAGCGCAAACAGTTTTTCTTGCTAATCTGCAGGGAATATCTACGAGAAAGTTCTACAGGAAGTAGCAATGGGCCCTCAGAAAAGCCGCTAGGTTTGTCGCTAGGCGCTGTTTGGAATAAACAGTCGTTGAGGGGGTCGAAAAGTCGTTAGAAACAGCGACGAAGTCGCCGGGTTGGCAACACTGCTCTAGCCTGCGTTCCCATAACCGCCAACACCGCCATCTACTGGCGTGTTTGATCCGGCCGCTTCACCAAAACTTCCTTTCCAGTTCAACTTCACACATTCTCAAATGTTAATGAACTCATTCCAATTCTATCAGCAGTTTTATATGTTTTCTCCAACATTCGCATAGGAGTTAATTCAATAAAACATTTATAAATAAAATAAAAGTAAAAACTTAAAGGTTTTGAGGCATCATTATTGTTATAGAATTTCTAAGTCCTGTACTGCTTCTGTATTTCCTCTGCACCGCATCTCACACACACACACCACACATCATGTAAACACACCCACAGCCTTATCTCACACTTTAAATAAACTCTGTGTGCAGCCGCTCGGGGCAGACTGTACTCTGTCCTGAGTTGGTCTGTCACCCTTTGCAAACGGTTCTATGTGTCTCATTTTGTCTTTCTCCCTTATCTCCTCAGCGTCAGGTAATTAGGTTGATTGAGAAAATCCCTAACATAAAATTGGTCCTTCGAGCGGAGCCTGGGGGTCTTCTCTGTCGATGCCAAATGCCACTGCCGGACATTGCAGCGCCCTGCTTTCGCTGGGGTCTGACGTCGCCAGGGGGGCACCGGGTCTGCGAACTCAAGCTTCTGAGCAGGGGAGATCTGGTGAAACATTCTTGTTTATGTGTGGATACTAACTCAGGGAACACTAAATTATGTCTTTTGTGCGTTATGCCTTAATACAAACGCTTGTTTGGCAGGTCTTTGGGCGTTTTGCCATGAAATAAATGCTATTCTGGACTTATATGCTATTACAGTTTTTTTCGATTGCTAAAACGCGTTTGTCGAAACTGTACGTTTCTTTCAAAACTGCAAACACAAAACCCCAAACATCACACACAAACTGCTAAACCCTGGCATTCCTTTGCAAAACAACTCGGCCATCAAATCTCGTAACATGTTAACAAAATGGAACATGTGTTTTCATTTAGTAAACACAGCCATATTTTCACATGACACACACATACCATTCATTGAATAAACACAAGTAGCATTTGGCAGAACACTACAAAGCATGGAAAGAACACTGAAGAGCAAAACTGAAAACACAATTAGAGAAATGGAACACACTGAATCTATTACACACTGAATCTATTACAATGCCCACTTCTCTCATAGACAAACATTAGACACACAAATTTAGAGACAAAACACTTTATTTTTAAACACCCCCCACCCCCATTCAAGCATATTCATGGGGCATCATGCCTCCGGTTTCTGTCTGGCCAGAGGGCCTCGTCAACATCACAGGCGATGTCCTCCTCCTCTTTCTCCTCCTCTTCCTCCCCTTCCCCGTCCTCCTCCTACTACTCCCATATGTACCCCTCTCCTTCTCTGTTGTCCATTGCTCATCAAACAAAACAGAGCGTCAAGCCTCCTTTTATGCTGCAGTCCCTGATTGCGAATTGCTCGCCAGACCCGAAAGTTTAGAGATTTGAATATTTGTGTGTTTTATGTGAGAAGTGTGTGTAAACCTGATAATTGTCTGCTGTGTTTTGACAGCAAGGTAATGTGAAATTGACATCAGAGTGTAAAGGAGGAAAATCAGAGTTCTAATATGATAAGGATATCTTGAGTAGTGATAAATTGACTCAAGTGGTAGGGAACAGAAGTAGAGGTTGTGAAAATCGTGCCTCAATTTTACTTTTTGAGTTTTAGCAATCGAAAAAAACTGTAACTTGGAGAACCCTAAATTATGGCTTTTGTGCGTTATGCCTTAATACAAACGTTTGTTTGGCAGGTCTTTGTGCGTTTTGCCGTGAAATAAACGCTATCGCCAGTTATATGCTATTGACACAGAGTACCCTAAATTATGGCTTTTGTGCGTTATGCCTTAATATAAACGCTTGTTTGGCAGGTTTTGGGCGTTTTTCCAGTAAATAAATGCTTCCCTGAAGTTGAACAGCTGTGATAGATACGTCGGTAAAGGAACTGTGGGAGTTTCGGATGGTTTTTGAGCATTTTTGACCGTGATAAACGCAATCTCCTGTTGTATGTCTGTTGGTCTGTCTGTCTATTTGTTTGTTCATTGGTTAGTTAGTAGTGGAACGAGTTCCCACACTGATAGGAGGTAGACTTCCACCTACTTCCTAGTCCATGATTTGAGAGTGTGGTTGTTTTTGTTAAGGTGTGGCTACGTGGATGAATGACCAGTTATTGGTGGTCTTGGTGTGATTTGCGGTGTGCCTGCTGTAACTGTAGTCCTTTTTATGAGACACACCATGCCGGCAAATCAGCGTAATATTACCGCAACGTGTTTCTTATGAACGCGCTGTGGCGGCATCACGTTGCGGGAATTTTGCGGCATTCGTGCCGCCACGCTTGGTAGTAATATTGCGGTAATATTGCGGCTTCGCCGGTCTTATAAACGCACATTAAGCCTAGGCGCAAAAGAGGGAGGTGTCATGACCATGTGATGAATTAATGCTGCGCTCCGGCCGGGAACTTTATAAAAAATGAAAGTAAACACGCGCTTAAGTTTCACGTTTGTAAACAGAACCAGCTGAGATGATTAACAGGACCGATGCGGTGCTCCGGGAGCTTCTCTCCGTTAGATCTGCAGCTCAGATCATCTGACAGCTCACAGGGATGGTGGAGCACACACCTGTAGCTGGTTGTTAAAATAAAAACTTAAGGAGCGCTGCTTCGATCGCAATAAAAAGCAAGTTATGTCCAAAATACACGGAAGTCCGCGACAGTGCAGAGACCGCCCCCATACCTCCTTTTGCCGCCATCGCGTAATCTTTTATAAAACGGACATGATTGCGCAACATTACCGCCATGGTCTGAGCTCTTATAAACGACCTTAAGCTCCCTGATGCCGCATCGGCGTTGCGGCAAATTGGCGGCATTGTTTTATAAAAAGGGCTTTTGTCTAATCCTGTTGCGTTTCATGAGTGAGTTTGGAACCTGAGCGTGTGCTGCTGCTGAGTGGGCGTGGACCAGAGCGAGGAGTCCTGCGATAGTGTGTGTGTGCGGGAGGTGTGTCTGAGGTTCTGGTTCTGATCCGTGTGGGCTCAGGGCCTGTGTGTACAATGCTGCTGTGGTGTCTGTCTGGAGGCGTGACTGTTCGTGTGTGTTTGCTTGAGCTGCAGTGATGAAAAGCAAAACAAATGATGAATTTGGCCCCAAATTCACATTTTGTGCTATCTACATTAAGCTCAATGTCCCACACGCAAAGCAGAATAACTACGGTGGCAATTTCATGAACGAAAAATTAATACAAACATTAACATTAATTAAGGATAATTACTTAGTTCGGCCAATAGCTCCTAACTTAAAAATAAATGAAAAGATAATGAAAAGTGAAAAATAAATAATTACAAGGGAATTCAGTACGAATAAATTAAGTTCAAAATCGGTTGAAAAATTAAAGTACATACCTGCAAACTTGTTGCTTTTCGGCGAAAATCGCCGTTTTTGAAGCCAAATATAGCGTTCACGTGAATCGTATAGATCCGAAGAGTTTTTGTTTTGGGGTAGGGGGGGGGATCACCTGTCAGTTTTGAGCAGTCACTATATGAGAATCAATCAGGGGAGGAGGGGATTCATCTTGTTCACAAACGATCTTTGTTTTAGCGCGTCAGTCACGTGTCGTCATTTGACCAATCACAGTCGCGGAAAAAGACGCTTTGGCAGCGCCTCTCTCACACGGCGTTCACACAGTGAGTAATGACCACCGTTGTTTCACTTTCAACATCTTCGCAGCGGCATTGAGCTTAAAGTTTGTCAAATGAAACAAATTCACCACTAAATAACACGGTTTTCTGTCGAGGACTTTAGCAGATTTACCTCCTTTCAGCCTTTAGAGATTTTTCCCCGAGGCTCGTGTTTTGTTTTTTTTGAAGTCGAGTTCAGAGTTGAACATAACCACCGCCAGTATTTAACTCCGTTATTATTAACATAAATACTTTTCTGGTGAGAAATGGCCACCAGCATGCTCCAGCCTGACTCAGTTATTGATCTGGGCACCAGAAGATTTAAGGAAGCTGGAGTACAAACATGAGATGTGATAATTTCATAATACTGTAACATTTCTGCAGCACTAAAGCAGAGTTGTAACATTTTGCCCTTAGCAGTGGTTTATTAAAGTATTCAAGCAAACAGCTGAGATGAAGCTGCATCTCCCTGCAGCTTCAACTCTTTCTAAACATTTAAACAGAACCAACTTATCAGAGAATCAGAATCAAAAGGGTTTTATTGCCATATTTTATTTTATTTATTCTTTATTTAATCAGGAATGTCCCATTGAGATTAAAAACCTAATTTTCAAGGGAGTCCTGGCCATATGTGCAAGAAATCACAACATTAGGAAATTGCTGCGAGCAGCAGTGAACACAGCAATAACCTAAGGATGATTACAGTATTCTGAAATATTTTCAGATGTTTTCATGTTTGGTGTTTTGTGAGTTAGTCTTACAATAATTCTTAATTATATGACGATCCTAATAATTTCCTGATCATTTTTGTTAGGCATATATTTTTTTTCTGACTGTCTAAACCTCATGGTGGGAAATGGTTTGCATTGTGCCAAAAAATCACATTGATGATTTTTTGTAATTATTCCAACAGATTATTGTAGCAATAAATAGTATTTAACCGTCAGAGGTCCCTACAAAACCCACTGATGACATTCTGCTGCACGAGGACCTTGCTCGGGGGGTGGGGGGTGGGGGGGGGTTGTCACCTTTTTCACACCTTCCGAGTTTGCAGGTATGAAAGTAAACATTATAACATAGCAACATAAAGGAGTTTTGGAAATTAGTTCAACTTTGGCCAGTTAAATGGTTAAAGTAATATATAATATATAATATGTAATATATGATGTAATGTAAAATATTGCAGGAGACCAGTAGTTCTAATCCTAAATTTGAACGACAAAGACACAGATAATTCAAAAAGTTGATCTAAAGAGTCACACTGTCCGAGTTTTAAGGAATTCATTTGAAAATTAGGTTGATAAATACATATTTGGGTTATGACAGAAGGTTAATTGCAGTCTTTGATTAGAAATATCTATTTGACTAATGATCCAATCCAATCCAGATTTATTTATATAGCACATTTATCCACAGCATGACAGCTGACCAAAGTGCTGAACATAAAATAATATAAAACAGCGATAAAACACGTAGGTCAGATTAAAATAACAAGAAAATACAAGTTAATAGATATCAAAAAAATTTAAGTAAAAACAAATAAATACTAAAAACAACATAAAAGACTAAAAATTAAAACCAAGAGACAATAAAACCATAAAATCAGAAAATAAGTCATTCATTCATACACGCTACAGCCATGTCCATAGAATCAAACACCAAAAGCCATAGAGAAGTAGTGAGTTTTAAGACCGGATTTAAACAGGGCGATAGACGGAGCTGAACGAACCGAGAGTGGCAAGCTATTCCAAAGCTTCGGAGCTGCGTGAGCAAAGGCACGCTCACCACGAGTCTTGCACCTCATCTTTGGAATACACAGCAAGAGTTGATCAGCTGAGCGGAGAGACCTAGCGGGAGCATATGAGTTGAGGAGTTCTGCTAGATAACCGGGAGC
>SSNS01000894.1:0-87500 GCA_006937985.1 Aphyosemion australe
GGGGGGGGGGGGGGGGGGGGGGGGGGGGGGGGGGGTGCAGACCTGGGGTGTTGTTCATTATCTGCGCCGGGGTGGTGGTTCACTGGTCTGGTCTGTTCCCACATGGAGGTGCCTATCTCCGCCTGGAAATCCTGGGACGGATCCGGGGATCCTGGGTACGGTTCCGGGTCCCAGCTACTGCAGGATCGCTGAGGTGGCGGGCAGTTGCATGCTGGAGGGGAGGGGGGGGGGGAGGCAGTCAGGAACCTGCCCCACCAATTAATAGTGCTGCCTCTGCCAAAGCACATCGGACATTACCAATGTGTTTTATTTTGTCCAACGAAAAACTTTAAATCGTTGGATATTATGACCGACGTGCCTTCTTCTTCTCTTCTTACTAAAATAAAATAAACTTCCTGAAACCACAAATTGAAGACTGTTGATAATTTGCTCTGATTCTCTGACACAGACCTTTTTTTCAATAATCCATCAGAGATGGTCTCTGGTCTCTGCTGAATTGGGACAGGGAGCATTGCTTCATCCACCGTGACACATGCCAGGATGCTGGTCGCTGTTTGTGCTACTTTTTTAAAAACCTTTATTAACAACTTTCAAACTAACAATTTTTGGAATACATTTATTTCATTGCTGTCCACATTAAATCTTAATCTAATACATTCAGAGCATGAATAAATATCATCGTCTTAAAATAAACTTCTTTTGTTTGAAAATACATATTTTCAGAAAAGGCACTTGACCCATTGCTCTGCCTTCTTCTCAAAATTCCCATGCAGCAATGGATTGTGGGTAATACCCTTGCCCGAAGTCCGCATGGATGCGGACTTGGGTGAAGTTCAGATAATGGGTGCAAAAGGGGCGGAGAGCTTCTAATATGAAGTCTAGGTGACACTTTACCCACGTGTTTCTGGTTTCTTCTGCACTTGAGAATCGGGACACCGTGCGCACTCCCCTGGCCGGTAAGGGTGCAAGGGTGGAAGTGTGAGTATTGGGATTGGACCATAGTTATGAACCATTACAACTTTTAGAAATATTTTCATATGTATTCTGATGTTTCTGGTGTTTCATAATAATTCCTAATCCACATTATTTTTGAGTAGCCTTGTACGAAAGGCTTCAGGATTTGTGTTGTAGTTTATTTGTGAGCAGAAGGAAATGCAGATATCAGAGCATTGTGCCTTTACTTTGGAGGGATGTCAGCATGTCCGAGTTAAGAGGCATGCTTTTACTTTGAAAGGACCGCAGCACTTCCGGTTTGGTTTTTTTTCCCTCTGCTGCCTCGTTGTGTCAGTCGCACTGCGTTCTCACTCGATACCTGGACAGTGACACTCCGAGTGTTTGAGTTAATGCCTGAATGTAAGTTTCTCAGTTTACAGGCTGTTTATCTACTGTGTTGTTGAACTGGTGTGTATGTTTGGAGAGAGTAATGTTCGTCTGACCTGCATGATACTTAAATGTAGGTGCTCTGACAGCTTTGTTAAGTTACTTTAGGTCTGTTTAGTTACGATTCATAACGATGTTATTTCCATACAAACTCCTTCAGGCTGAGTGGGAGGAGGATAATATGTTGTGTGAATCATGTGGTGTTAGTCGACACTCTGTGTAATGGCGGTTTTTACACACATGAGGGCGCCAAAGTTCCTTTGGTGAGTTTGAGTCGGGAGAGATTTCCTCTTAGTTGTCTATCATGAGGGAGGTGTGTTAATTGAAGTTATGTATATCTGGCTCAGTAAAGAGCTGTTTTCCTTTTAAGGATTATTTATGTTGTATGATGGTTCTTTGCAAGTGTACAGATGAATATTGAGTGTTTATCCGAATAACTGATTCAGTTCATGCTGATTGAGTTACAACTGTGGATATATATTTAATTTGATGTAATTGTTTGTTATTACAGACTGTTGGAAACACTGAGTGTTACTGTGGGAAATAAATCTTCAGAACCCAAGCCTTGGTCCTCCTTCCTGTATCCTGACCGATACGCCATCTTGTTTACCGCAACCTAACAGACTAGTGCAGACTCCCTAACAAGCCTCATGGAGAAACGCTGATGCTAGCAACATCCGGTGAGATACCGGAAGTAGCACATACTCATTGGTTTACATTGTGAGGTTTTGTTGCTAGTAGCAGTTTATTTGAACATTCAAAGAGGATTTAAAAAAATATTTACCCCCGAAAAATGTAGTCACGCGCCTTGGGAAGATGTTGCGCTGTTGGCGCTTGTACTAACAACCAGAGAAAATGAAATTTGTAGCTACAAGAGCGATGTTTAGAACATGCACCTCCAGAGTGAGAGAGCGTGCAGCTGCGAGCGTCGGTACGGTTCTCACCGCCTCTCCAGAGATGAACCCAGAAGGATGTGGCTGAAAAATCTTAACTTGAAACCACCACAAACTTTATTTGTGCGTTCCTTTCATTTTATTGTAAAAAAAACTCTGAGAGGAACACCCGCATCCTACTTTGTAGTTGGATATGACAAAACTCCGGAGAAGAGACGCCGAGTAGTAAAGAGATCTGACAGCAGTCTCACAACAACAACAGGAATTATTTCATGTGTACAATTTTCTGAATAGTTATAAGTTAACGTGCGTTTAGACTGCTGTTATTAACCTAAAAGTGCCATCCTGCTGTTTGTATTTCCCCTGATGTAGAAACTAAAACCCAGGCTTGGTGATGAGGGATTTAAGGCTCTGGCTCGGCTCTGCGTCTGCTTTTAACTAAATAAGATTGTGTCCCAACTCTTTCAACAAAACACCGACAACCTTATTACGATGTAGGTACTGATAAGCCTCAGAGATTGTTTATTGCCTTGCTGTCAGACGCAACTGAGTTCAGAAAGTAGCTAAAATGCTACTGTACGTTAGCTTTGGCCAGACTTTAAGATCATCCCCCCCACCTCTCTGCTTCAGTAGGCAGACGGAGTGTAACGTGTCCCGTTTGAGCTGTGACCAGTGTTGGGCAAGTTACTTCAAAACTGTAATGCATTATTTATTACTTGTTACTCACATTTTAAAGTAATTCGTTACATTATAATATTACTAATTTTAAAAAGTAAGGCATTACATTACTTTTGCATTACTTTAAGTTACTCTCACCAAAATAATATGGATTTGGGAATCTAAATGTAGCTCATGATGCTCAAGTAGCTCATCACACATCCGGTGGAAGGTGATGTGGTATCTGACTGGGCTAGGGGTTGTGGTTAAAACAGTCACATATAACAACAGTTATTTAGGTGTAAAGAGCATTTGACTACAATGTTATTCATATCCTTATTCGTCACAAACTTAAAGTAACAGGCATATGCCCATCTGGAGAATGTTCTATCTAACGTTAGATCAGCTGCAGGTTCACTCATCTCTGCTCTGTCTGACTACAGGAAGTGAAACATTTTGTGTGGACGTTTCTCTTCTGCTGATCTTGTGTAGCTTAGAAATCTAGACACACTGAAGCAGGAGCAGAAAGATTTTGCTCTGCAGGTCCTTCTGATCACCTCCATCAGGGCTGGAGGATGATTGTCCCTGGGCATGAAAGTGTCCAAAGCTGGCCTCGACCCCCAGAAAATTAGTTTGTATGAAAGAAATGCAACAAAAAATTGTACGCTTAACATGCTATTAACTGAGCGTGTAAACGGTGTGTGGGGGGAAGGGGGTGGCTCCACCACCCTGTATTTTGCCTTGGTCCCCAAATGCCTGGATATGGCCCTAGGTGTGGACCTGAGTTTTGAAAGTGATCTGAATTTTATCAAATAAATAAATATTACATGCTTATAAATTATTGCTTTATGTTGTTAAACATTTGTAGTGGGTAAAAATCTACCTACTGTTCCTTTTCAAGAACTTTATTTAGTTTTCTTGTTTTTTATTTGACTATTTTCCTGTCCTCTCTCTTATCTTGTATCTCCTCTCAATTCTCCAGAAAAACTGCTTCCTGGATTTCCTACTTTTTCCACATAATGAGCTAGCCTACTTTTAAACTAAGCAGCTCTGGGATCTGCTCTGCACTGCAAAAATAGTGAAATGTGCGCTGCATGCCGCAGGTGTGGTGATGTCACCTGGGCACAGATGAGCTCCGCTGAGGCAGCGCGCGCCAGGCATGAATAAAAGAGAAAGTGCCAGAAAGCGGACATGAACGATCGCGTGTTAAATGTTTTTTGGGTTTTTTTTGGTGGCGTGACTTTGAGAATGTTACTGTGGAGGCGGTGCGCGCAGCTGGAGCGCATCCGATCAGCGTCTCTGTCCTCTCTGCTCAATAGAAGTCCTGGTGCGCTGAGAGTTCATATAATAATGTCATATCGAAACTGGACCTTTATTCAGGCTCCACGTAATTAGAACCCTGAAGAAAACTCACTAATTAATTCCTGGTTAAAAATGCGTTGTAATGCGCGTTACTGATTTTTTTTCTGTAATGCCTTACATTACCGCGTTACAGACAAAAGCAATGCATTACAGTAATTAATTACTTTTGTAACTTGTTACTCCCAACACTGGCTGTGACAGCTGGTGTTCATGCATGTTTTCAGTCTCTAAAAGCCCAGAAAAAGAGGATTAGCATGAAGGAATCACATCGTCTCAATGTAAACAAATGCGGACCGGAAGTTGCTTGCATCTTTCGCGCAAAGAATAACGTGGATAAAATCTAATAATTTCCTGATAAATTCTGTTGGTTTATTTTCTAAGCAGAGGGACTGTTTAATCCTCATTTTCTGAATTTGGCAGAAAATCTCATTGATTCTTTTTTCACATTATTTCAACAAGTTATTGTCAAAATAAAAATATGTATAATATGTAAAGGTCAGAGGTCACTGTTAAATAGATACAAATCTGAAGCCCACGAGGACATTGTCCTATGTGGTTCATAAATGTCCTGTGTGAGATGCTCTCACGTCTGCCAGTTTGGCAGGAGTGGCTCAAACGTTTTCACTGCTGGGGCCTGGCAGGGGGGAGGAGGTTGGATGGGTGGGGCTGCCAAACAGTGGTCTCTCCCTTTAGCCCCTAGCTCCAGCTCTTGTCTTTCCTCCACAATTTGAATTGCTTTATGACATGTAGGGCAAGGGGAGGGGGTTGTAGAGGATTCTGTTTCCTGCCAGTGGTAGGATCCCCCCATCTTGATCGTTCCCCCCAGTTTTAATGCATATCAGACATACATCACCACACACCTACCTACATCACCAGACACACATGCACACACAACATCGATCCACCTGTGGGTGAGTGATGATGGCTTAGGCTTCCCCCCCGCTGTTTCGACCCTCTACCCTCTTTCGACCTGGCGGGGCTGGGGATCAGGATCTACCTGTGGGGCTTCGGGGCCGTTGCGGGCATGGATGGGTGGGGATGGGTGCCTACAGGTTGGGGTATGGTCTGGAGGCCCTGGCCTGTGCTGTGGCATGGTGGGTGGCTGGCTGTTGGCTTGGGATCTCAGGCACCTTGGGCTGCCTGCTGGCTTGGGGGCTGCTCCCCAAATGGGATTGTTGGTGGGGCCTGGGCTGCTCCCTCATCACATTCACAACTTTTAAAAAATAAAACAAAACAACCCTCTTGGCGACAAACCCACTTTCAAACACCCACAAACACATGGTGATTCACACAACCACAGCTTAGACCTGCCTACGTAGGTAACCACACACACACACACACACACGCATGCACGCGCGCGCACACACACACACACACACACAAGTACATGCTACTACTAACATGGACAATACCATTTAACAGTTCCTGTTTCATTTATTCTTGTAGGTGTTTTATTATGATGACCCTACTGTTATGTCTTGCCTGTCTGTTGTCTATTTGTTGTGTACTGTTGTCCCTCCTTTCCCCCCCTCCCTCTCTTTCCCTGTTTGCGTTGTACGTCTCTTTTCTCCCTGCCTGTCCACTCTGGTGTGTAAGTGAATGTGGTCTAACATGCCACAAACATAATACAGGCTACTGCCTGGCTTCATTTATGTCTTGATCTGTTATAAATGAGTGAAAATGAAGATTTACAGTCTGTTTCTAGGAACTTAAATCTCCTGCAGCTGCAATCTCCTGGAATTTCAAAGCACGTTGTTATCAGTTCCCAGTGGAAAAGAAAACTGAATTTCGAAAACGGTCTATCGTGCACGTGATCTCAGAAATGTTTTGATGTTATGGCCAAACACACTCTTACATGTGGGTGCCAGTCTGCCTCTGGAAGACAGATTACCTCCATGCCTCTTCATTCGCTGCCTGTTTTCATACTTTAGAAAAATGATGCTGTGATATGTGTCTTGTTTTTCATGTGTCATGCTTTTGTTTGGTTCATTAAAAATAAGAGCTAACAAACCTAAAACATGAGAATTTGTTGTTTTAATGAAGAGCTGAAATAAACATTGGATTTTGTATTGTATCCAACATGCCAGTATTTTCCAACTTCTGATATGTCGTAAAAGTTGATGTGTGGTGGAGCTGATTAATTCATTGTCCCTAGAAAGGTTAAGGAAAGCTTGTAGCTTGTGCTCATTGAAGGACCTCAGTTTAGAGAAAGAGATTAGGCTCAGATCAAAGTGGATTATTTATACTTTATACATTTTTACATTGAACATGACTACATGAATTCTGTTTTTTGCAGCAGAGAGCTGCAGCATGCTAGCCTGGCAAGCCATCCTATATATGTGAATATATAGTCTGGCCACGAACCATTGACGGCTCTCAGTTGTGAGGCGGGATCTACGGTTGTCTTTCAAAATGTCAGCACGCAATTGGATAGCGCTAGGACCAATCAGAGTGACGAACAACATGACGTAATCACGGCGACGGAAAAGCGGGAGGCTTTAATAGCGTCTAACATCAATGATTTCTGTTGTTTTTGTATAAAAACATGTGAATATCAGGTGTACTGGGACATTGCACTACTTTGTTTGATAACAATAAGAAGCCGCTAAGTATAGCCGACAGACTTACGCACGTTGGAGTCTAAATAATCCAATGTTGATGACAAAGCCGTTTCAAACGAACGTGTTTTCCGAGTTGCCGCCATGTTGCTTGGGTTCGCGGCTGCAGCGCTGACGTCATCGGCTACTCCCGCTCTGTGATTGGCCCATGATATAGAGCGCTGTGATTGGCCCAACCAAAACTATAGCGAGCTGTGGTTGGATAGACACATAGTGGTTTGGGCTGCGAGGGTTCCAATGAAGCGTGCCTAGACCAAACTCTGCAAAGCAAGAATTGGTCTAGTTCACTAGGCTAGCAGCATGCAGCATCTTTTTGTGCATTTGTGCAACAAACCAGTTTCCATTGGCACCAGATTTAGTGGAGGTGTGTACCATGGGAAGGGAGAGTCATCTCTTGGGTTGACCATGAGCCACACATTGGTGGTGATAACAAGGGGCAGCCTTTCTCTGAATTTTGTGAAGCTAAACAGGAAGTGGCAAAAATTGCAGTTTCCTCCTCATCCGCTAGCGGCTAGCTTCTCATTGCCTCCCATGTAAAAAAAAAAAACAACAACTTCACAGCAGAAATAAGCATGTTTACAGCCTGGTTCAAGAAACATTTAAGGTTTAATAGGTCTAGTTTACAGTCATGACAACTTTGAGGGGGGTGAATTTTTTTGGTAACTTCCATTTAGCCCTCCCGCTGTCCTATTGGGTGACCCCACCAGGAAAGGTGACGTTTGAGCAGGGTGTGATTGTTTATCTCTTGGGGTCCACGTGGCAGAGGTGAGGACTGAGCACCACCTCACCCCTGCCACGTGGACCCCAAGGGATAAACAATCACACCCTGCTCAAACGTCACCTTTCCTGGTGGGGTCACCCAATAGGACAGCGGGAGGGTTAGGTGAAATTAAATGTTTGAAATTATGAATAATTTGATTGGCAAGTAGCATGAGTGTCAACGCTAGCGCTAGCAGCTAGCTTCAGGGAAGGCCTTAGCCTCGGCCTCACGTTAATAGATGTTCGGTCATTTTGACTCTATGAACTTTATGTGTTCGTGTTCGGATGTTAATCATTGAATTATTTGGTCAAAGATGGCAAGAACATCCAAAAAGTCTCGGATTCATTTTTATCAGTAAATAAATGTATATTTCTGTACTTTATTACACTGTTTGAATGGGGCAAAATGCTGTGCATTTAGCATAAAAGTTGGTCGAAATGGGCTGAAATATGACGTGTTGGTCAGGCTGCGTAGCTAGACTTGGTACCGTCTCCCTGAGCCGCTCCAACTGTGGAGGAGTAGAGCATTGGCTCACGCGGCCAATGAACATAGAACATAGTATTAACTATTGTAAAGTAGTAACAGCCGTACTTCACATATGGTATGGTCTGACAACTGACCCGACAGCGCCCCTTTCTGCGTGCTGCAGCCAGGTCCTTCTCGAGCAAACGGAGTCAGTGGTAGAGTCGCGTTGCTGTTAGCCAATCAGAGGCAAGATGTCCAGATATCAGGAAATATGAGTCCAAATCCTGCTGTGTTCAGCTCAACTCTGATCTGGATTACTTCTAGTTCCTGAAACAGGCACACCAGAGCTTTGTTTCCCCCCAAGTACAACTTACAAGGCATTCATTCCTACTAGAGACCACTGCAAATTTATTAAAAATTTGAGTGAAGTTGACCTTTAACTTCCACATAAAAATGTTTTGAAAAATGTGCTTCTTTTGCATTTTTACTCATTTAATGCAATAAGATAATTATATATTGTAAGTTCTTTTAAGGTTCAAACATCTGAAGCGGAGCTCAGTCACACCCACACAGCTGAAGAAGTGACGAGAGTCACTTGAGCTTCCTCAGCTCACCACAAATTTTACATTTATGTGACAGTCCGCCTGTGAGAGGCTGCTGCATCAGAGTGTCTATCAGCGGTACCTGCCTGCAGCCACGGTTGCATGATGAAGGCCCACTGGTGGGGCTGTTTACTGGGGCTGCTCTGCATGCCTACAGAGGTAACTCCCAGCTTCTGGACAGGTATGTGTGTTTATAAGGGAAAAACAGCTTTTGAGTTTAGGATCTGGGTAGAACTTGCTTTCAGAGAGGAGTCTGATGTTTTCCTCTTTACAGCTTCATCCGGTTTTTGACATCTAAACAGTTGCTTTGAAATCACTGGTAGAAAACAGTCTTCTATGTAAATCTACCAAAACAAGCAGAAAATATGAACAAATAGTTAATAAAAAAATGCAAATCAAAAAACGTTTCAATAAAATGTATACTCTTAATGGTACTTGGTGATTTTTCAGAGTCAGGTCAAGTTTCATTTATGAGCTGTTGCTGAGAATGTGGGATTGGTTGAATCCCAAAAAGACAGCAAAAATAAAAGGACTTTAGTGAAAACAGTGTGACTTTTTGGTCTGAATATTTATCATCAAATCATGAAGTGGCTAGAGATAGGTGCCTGGAATGTTTAAATACATCTCTGAGGTTTGGGGCGGCTTCACCAGTCTGCTTGTTGGTGTATGAAAATGTAACTTTACATGTTTTTTATGAATTCATCACACAAAGTTCTAATAATTGACCCTGTATAAGCCTTCCTGTGGTGTTTCCTCTGTTTGAGGGATTCTGTTGGTAATAATCCATTCATCTTTCCTTGGCAGCTTCCCAAAGCCCCTCATCCATTGCTTGGGTGAGAGTTAACTCATCGGTGGAGATCGAGTGTACTACATCTCTGCTGACACCTGAGGGGCTAACCTTACATGGACGTTTCCACGACAAGAACATTGCCTTCCTGTACATAGAGAAGGGAGCCATCCAAAAGCTTACACTAGATACAGCCTTTGAGAACAGAACTGAAATAACTCCAGCCCGGGTGGATCCAGGGTTAGGGTTCACGCTGAAGCTGTCTCTGCTGGGATTGGATGACACAGACCTGTACTACTGCCAGTGGAGTTACATGAACAACGGCCAATTTGAAGGGAACTTGAAGAGCAATGGCACCATTGTCATTGTCAAAGGTAAAAAAGTCATTCACATGGGTAGGCTCAAAAACAAGGTGACTGCAATTTGTTACTTTCAAGAAGATGCTTAGCTCCTCATCTGAGGACATTTCTCAGTTTAAACAGAGAAATGATCAGTAACAAGCCATTAAACTGTAGTGAGATCTGTCGTTTGACTGAACCAGTTGTTGTCTTATTGGGTTTTAAGTTCACCTGGATGTTGTGTTTGGAAAAAAATTCAAACATCCCTCCAGAGCAGGGCTCTCCAACCCGAGATCCAGCATGTTTTAGTTGTTTCCCTGCTCCAACCCACCTGATTCAACAGCTGAATCACCTGTTCACCATCTCATCACCTGTTGATTAAAACCAGGTGTGTTGGAGCAGAGAACCATCAGCTCCTGACTCATAAATAAAATTGTTAAAACTTGCAGTCTCAAATTATCGTTGGTTGGAAAAAAGAGCAAAACAGAAGCAGCTTCGACTCAAATGATCTCCCTGATATCAAACCCTGACTATTAGCTATTACATCGGTTACATTATAAATATTACATTCTAAACAATGATCATTCGTTTACATTTATATATATTTTTTAAATCACCTGAAGAGCCCAAACTTAGTGTTTTGGGAATGACAGTGGGGTCTCAACTCCACTGCTGCAGAGGAAGGTTTGATTGGCCGTCTAGCTTGTATAAGGAAGCTCTCCTCACAGTTTTAAAGCTTGTTACTCCACAGGTTTCTGCTTGAATTATGACAGATGCTTGAAGAAGAACTAAAACATCTTCAAGGAAATAAAGAAGTGCTTCTGAAGTGATTTACCACCCTCGTAACTAGATTTGTCCTTCATTCACCTGACTCTTGCCTTTGCAGAAAGTGGCCCCCCAGAGCAATGCAAGGCCCCCTCTGTGGACCTCACCTTCATCTTTCTGATTGTTGCAGTGTTTGTGGCATTGCTCATCATCACTGGCGTTCTGGTTAGGAAGTGTAGAAGAGTAAGTGTGAGGATGTCTCCCATGATCATGTATGACATAAGAGGTGGACATGCTTTGGAATAAGGGTTTATTTGTGCTCCTGCAGTTTAGAAAGAGCTTCACACCTGCCAGACCTCCCAGAGCACGCCCCAGACCTCCCAGAGCACCTCCCAGACCCAACAGGCCTCAGAGTGTTTGCCTGCATCATCAGCATCATCATCAGCAGACCCCTCAAATATACCCTTACCTGACCACATCTCCATACATGTATGCCTTCAGAGACATTCAGCTATGTTCAGAACAGGAACAAGGCTAATGATAAGATCTGAAGCCTCCTATATAAGTGCTGAGCTTTGTTGTTGATGTTTTTGTCTTCAAAAAGGAGCCTGAGCCACCACATCCTGGCTCACGCAAGCAATAAAGGTGTGATGTGTGTGTGTGTGTGTGCGTGCACGTGCGTGTGTGTGCATCTGCGTGTGTGCCCGTGTGTGTGTGTGTGCTGTTGGCAAGGAGAAACTGCAATGAAACCCCTTTTCCGAATGGTAGTTTGCAGAATATATGAGCTTGACTTGATGATTCAGATGCTTTTTTCATTCCTGTCTGTAAAAAGAGTTTAAAATGAATATATTTCCCTTTTCTGCATTTTATTATTCATGCATTCAGTCTGTATTTGAAAAATCATTTATTTCTCCCAAAGAGTCGTTAAATGTTTATTAAAATTGGAGAAAACTATAAGCTGTTTTTTTGTGTTTTACAGTTGTTGCTTTGATACAAAAGCAGATGGGCCATGATATAGTTAAAGGCTCAAGAGCAGACACATGCATAACTTCCTGTAATCTTTCCTGAAACAGCGAGTCTTTGATTGTCTTTCTTGCACAGTAAAGCTTGGTTTACGCTTGACGCATCAGTGAGGTCCGCATGTCTCCATGTGTTCAAACTATGTCATTTCAGCAACCACACCCCTCCGCGCGGCCCAAAGTTTTTACGCCGCACACCTAGGAAATTTTCTAACTATGTGAACGGTCCCGCATGGAAAAACATGGCAGACTGGCTGTTGTGTGTTGTATGCATGCTGTAGAGCCCTATACCGCCCCCTACAGCCTGGGAGAATATTGGCTGTATCCGCGCATCTCTTTTCCATGCATAATGTACATGCGTCAGGCATAACCCAAGCTTAAGTCTTTGTTCCGTTCAAACTTAAGTTTGGTAACAATTACAGAGCTGAATTATTTTGTAAATTGCTACAAACACCACTTCTTTGTTTTCAGTTACCATAAGAGCTATGATGGGGATTATCGTTGCACAACATATTTGGATTCTTGCTAAAAGCAATCAGATGCACATCTCTAATGATGAATTTAATTCCACTTGTTCATAAAGCCAGAATCTCCAAGTTCTAAATTGGACAAATAAGCTGGAATGCCCCCAAAAGTTGGAATTCTGACTCAGAAAATAGAACCATCAGCTCTCATATCTGAGGCTGGAAGTCTTTGGCATCTGCTGGCTCATCCCAATGGGGTCCGGGCCCCTGGGCTCTGTCGGGTCTCCGCCGTAGTTGGGCGCCCTTGGGTCCCAGGCCGCTGAGTTCCAAGTTCGACCTGCCCTTGGGTGGGCGGCTGCGGGCGGGCCTAGGGGTTTGCCGTTATCTCCTGGGCCTCTGGCACGGCTGCTGGTTGCCCCCCCCACACACACACGCACACATTCATACACACACACACACACATACATACACACACGTGCACGCACGCTCACAAACACACACATACATACACACGCACACACACACACACATACATACACACACACACACACACAAACATACACACACGCGCGCACACACACACACACATTCACATACAAACACACACACACACATACACACATGCACACACACACACAAAGTTTTGTCTGTGGTGTTTGAATGCAGGGGATTCTGTTGTACTGCTAACGGCCTGCTGACCACAACTGAGTGGCAACTCCTACTGGTTTTCTAGTTTGCATCTGGAACGTGGTCAGGTCAAGTGTCATTTCCACATCAGCAGTGTGACCTTTGAGGTCAACGTGATTTGCTCTGGTTAAATCAAAGCTGATCATTCATGGCAAAAACAAAAATGGCTATAACTCAGTCAGTTTTCAGATGTTAAGGTACAATTTGATTTGGTAGCAGAATCATCCCTATGAGAGCTAACTGACCATGCCACCTACACACCGAGTTAATACGTATTGCACAAAATTTCTGTTTAAAACAGTTTGTCTCCAGGAAAAATATCTCGTGAACCACGGATGGATTTCAAAACTCTCAGGAAGGAACCACCATACACATCTACAACTTTGTGACATTTGGGTCACTCAACCCAATTCAAGATGGCTGCCACAATTACAGTTTTTTACAGACGCTAGGACACATTTCTCAATACTTAGGTCACGTTTGCAAAACTCTTCACACAGTGAGCACAACAGAAGTCTATGCGGGCTAAACTGAGGATCAATTATCATTGTTTTGGCACAAAATGCATTCAATGACTACATCTCTCAATTGTCATGAATTCTTTTCTCACTCAGACACAACAACTGCCAAAACTCTTTGTATGAACAGGCCATTTTGCACGTGCTTACATACTGTTTACAAAACTGTTAAACTTATGTTCAAAACAATAACATGATGCAACACTGAATAAAAGCAAAATTCAACAGCAATATTTTATTGAAACATATTTTAAATCTAAAAATGCAGTTTACAGTTTTTCTCGATTGCTAAGACACATTTCTTGAAAGCTGCTCTCCCTTTCTCTAACTTGTGAACACAAAACCCAATTTTCAAGCTAAATCCCCAAAACCTCAGACTCTTCTTGCAAAACCAAACTTTCACCTCAAAACAGTTCAATCTGTGCTCAAAAACTGAACTATGTTGTCAAATCATGCCCCGAGTCAATCAAAATGACAATCACTACTGAACCGTCACTAAACACTACGTAGAAAAATAGAAAACACAATGCTCAGGACATGAAGCTGGAGAAATAAATGTTTATTGTTCACTGTAGGTGAAATGCATGTTGCAAAACAAAAATAACTGTGCATTTAGCATTTGTACAAAAAGACAAAACAGAAATCTTGTGCATTTGACACTTGTGTACAGTAAGCCCATATACTAAAAATAAAGTACAAAAGTCTACAAATACTACTGTAAGTGCAAAGAGCAAAGACTCCAGTACGTACAGGTTGGCATATTATCCAGACACATTCAGTGTTGATTACGTAGTGATATACTGTAGTGGCCTAAGTCACTTTTTCTGTATCACTTACAAAACTAGATCTATTTCTACAGAGGGGTTTTCAACTGGATGCAATGGAAAGACCCCATGAATACATCTATAAGGATGAAGCACTGTGTATGTTCCCTCACATCATTAGCCACAAGTGTGATCAATTTTTAGTTGTTGTGTTCAAGTGGTGATACCAGTGCTTTACTTGTGATTGACGTTTGTCACCTGTGCTCAACATTATGCAGCACAGGTGCATCACAATGAAAATGTGTTGGCAAGTGGTGTCTAAACAGGTGAAACGTGCTCATGGTTTTGCCAAAAGAGTGATTGATTCAATCAGTGGGTTCAGGCAACTGAGCATTTAGTTCAGACAACAGTGTTTAGTGTTTTAGCAATCGAGAAAAACTGTAACCAGCCACAGCTGATTCTCATAGATGAACATCTACACAGGTGTTACTCTTTCTATTTCATTACAAAAGGAGACAACTGCTGAATAGGTTTGTATTGTGATGTAAACATGGACCCAGCCAGAAATAGAGAAGTGGCTGAAAGAGGAAGAAGAGAGGCTGGGAGAGGGCGAGGAATACGTATGCGTGGTGGAAGAAGAATACGAGGAAGATCAAGAGCTGTAGTCTCAGATGAGATCACAGCTACTGGAATTGATCATGTAGTACATCATGGTCTCTCAATGAGAGAGGCTGGTCAGAGAGTTCAGTCAAATCTGCAACGCTCTACAGTGGCATCTATTGTTAGAGTTGTCCAGCAAACCAACTTGTATTCTTGTATTTTGGAATTACGTAGTGCAAAAAATATAAATAAAACAACATAAAACATTGACAAATTCTGCATCATGTCTGATTCATTGCAGTAACATATATTGCAATTGTAAACAGAGATGTGTCCTTGTTTTACACAAGAAAATGTAATGCTACATGTTGGTGTTTTTTAGGTCATTGTTTTGTGGGTGACAAAGTGTGTTTGTTGGCTGTCAACCTTTGCTAGTGTTCTGGAAGAATGAGTTTATTTGAAACCTGAATGAAGTGTTTTGGTAGTTGTAGTGAATTTGAATGTGAAATGAACTGATTTGCCAAGCTGAAAGTCAGTTAGGAGAACTGTGTGAAGAGTTTTGCAAAAGTGACCCAAGTATTGAGAAATGTGTCCTAGCGTCTGTAAAAAAACTGTAATAAAAACTAGCTAACATTTCTGTCAGTATGGCTAGTTTGCTGTGGTATTATAGTCTTGATTACTTTCAAACTTCACCAATAGCAACAAAATAACACTTAGTGACTGGGACTCTTTATTTCAGCCAAAACAACCCTTCATTTAAAGAAAAATTAAAGTTTGTAACATTCATCTAAAACATTTGGATTTCGTTTTTAAGATGGCAGCAATTTTTGGATTAATTTGAAGGAGCCACCAATACAATCTGAACAGACCTAACTCCAAATCAAATCAGTGTTGCTGTCCCAAAGTCTCCTCGCTCCATTTGCTTTTTGTTCTGGGCAGATTTTATGATTTAATATTATTGAAGAAAAAAAGGATTTAAATTTATTAAACAATTCTTGAAGAGTTTTAAGTAAAGCTTTTAGGAAAAAATAATAACAGCTACTGAGCAGATGGTGAATGGAAGTAAACCCTAACCAGAAAGATGGCAGTGTCCAAAATAAAATTTGGTTTGTGTGCTTTTGTAAATGAATAAGCTCTTCAAAGGCCACACTTTTAAAAACTTGGAATAACTGGAACATTACCTAAGATAAAAACAGATTAACTGCTCTGCCAAGCTAAGATAATAACGAGATGTTTGTGGAACTCTTGCGCTGCCTTGTTTGTTTCCTCCGAGCATTCCATGATGTAACACACGGTGCACCATTGATAACGGTTTGTTTATTTTATAACCAAGTTACTAAAGTCGTACAAATGTGTTTATTAACTCGATAAAAGCGTTTGGAGACCCAGGCACGCAGCTAGAGGAGCGCCAGCTGCAGGAGAAACCTTCGCGGTAAAGATAAACAGTTTCCACCTTGGCTTTTGATCCCGTTCCCGAGGAGCCAGCATCCAAAGCTCACGGCGCCAGAATCGCCTTGTAGAGCTGCTTATCAAAACAAACCCCACCGAGGACTCAATGTCTGACAGCTGGTCTCCACAAACAAGGGAACGATGAGCTGTAAACTGCTGCTGTCCGCTGTAGGAAGACGCAGATTTCACAAAGGTGAGTGCTCTACAGCCATCTGAACCGACCCTGATAGAAAATGTGTTCGATTTTACAACAGTCTGAGGTGTGAGTTGGCAAAATTAGACTTGTATCGAAAGAGATGCTAATGTTTTATTAAACTCACTCTACTCTTTAATTCGGCTTGTGTAAACAGCACATATCAAAAACATTCAGTCAAGATGAAGTAGTCTTTGTGGGCAAGAATCGTTTTAAATAATGAGAAAACTACAGTTTAAGTGTTTTATGATAGAGCAGCTTCCGGTTTGCTTCATCCACTCTTTTTTTTCTTTGCAGGGTTTGGTGTGTGTGGGAAGGCCTTTTTGTCTTCTGGTAGCCCAAAGGTGTGTGTTGTTGGAAGTGGTCCTGCAGGTTTCTACACAGTCCAGCATCTCATCAAGGTGTGTACCTGCTGTTTTTATAAGAGGGATTATGTGTAAGAGGTAAATGTAAACTCCTCTATTATTGTCAGTCTTTACGTGCATACCCTTCTTTTCTGTGTAAAAGTTAACATAAACACCATGGAATAATAATCCACCCGTAAATGAATAAATAAGTGATATCTGACTGTGTGTTAATCTGTAACAGCTTGTCCCACTGAAACAGGACAAGCTCTGGAACTTTTTATAAAAGCAAGAAGAGATGGACCAAAAGGTTTTACATCAACACATGTGAACAAGTGCTTCTGTTTATGCTGGTGAAGGTTCTCAGTCATCCAGGTCATGGTAATCCAAGGGGTTAAAATGAAGGCAACTGGACTTCTTTGGTTTCTTGAAGACGTTTCGCTTCTCATCCGAGGAGCTTTGTCAATTCTGACTGGAATATGGGAGGGTGGATCTTATAAACTGTAGCTGTCTATTGTTGCTCAACGAGCAGCATCTGCCTGTGAATACCCCTCCTCCCTACCTCTTGATGAGTCCTTAGCATCGTTAGCCTCTATTGTTTGTGAGTCGTTGTTTTGATTAGATGCAGGAGGGTGTGAACTGGACTGAAACTTTACAGTCGAGGCTAACGACTCATCAAGAGGTAGGGAGGAGGGGTATTCACAGGCAGATGCTGCTCGTTGAGCAACAACAGACAGCTACAGTTTATAAGATCGACCCTCCCATATTCCAGTCAGAATTGACAAAGCTCCTCGGATGAGAAGCGAAACGTCTTCAAGAAACCAAAGAAGTCCAGTTGCCTTCATTTGAACCCCTTGGATTGCTTCTGTTTATCTTTATTGTCCCAAATAGTAGAAGGGTTGATGACGATTTCAGGTTCAAAAATCCTTCCGTTCAGATAAACCAGGGAGTGCTTTTGCTGCAGAAACAAATAATAAACGAAAGCTTGAAGTAAAGGTTTCTGGAGAAATGTTGAAGGGTGTCATTAAAGCTACAGCTCAGTGGAAGGCAGCTAAGAGAGCATTCTCCAAGAATCAGGAGCGTCCTCAGACTCTAAAGTTACCTTCAGACAGGTGTCCTCACCTTTTGTTTTGAAATCACGTCTATTCCAAATGGCCGCTGCCACAGCGTGAGTGGGTTTGTTTTTGTTATTGTCTGTTCTGCTGCTCAGCTAAAACTGTAAACTGTGTCTCTAAATTAGATTTTTTTGACAAAAGGGTCAACAGTAGTAAGAGAAACAATGGGAGAAAGAAAACTAAATGTTTTTGTGTATACAGGTTTATATGCTAAACAGCTGTGGTAGTAAGAAGAGTTTGAGTTTTAAGAAAACATTGTGCATAATTTTTTTTTTTTTTTTTTACAAATCCTCCAACTTAAACTGTGACTGTGCAAAAATCATCAAAGATATCAAAACACAAGTACAGTGGTGTAAAACCCAACGTCCTATGACCTAAACTCTGAATGATGGAAGTCTATCTGAGCTATAGAGCTCCAAAAGGGGCTTCGTCATCTGTCCCTCCAAAATCCCATTTTTTCAATGGAAATTTTTTTTTTACACTTTCTTGTAAGTTTGACCATAACAGCTTTATTTATAAAGCACTAAACCCATCGGATCAAAGTACACTAAATAGAAATAAACACACGACCCAATAATCAACCAAAAGTAAAATCAGTCTAACATTAAATAAAAACAGCCCAAATACAAATAATGCTTACAATCAAGTAAAGTAAAACAAATTGCCAATAAAATCTAATAATAAAACAAAAAATTAGCCAATCAGAGACAAGTTGTTTGCATATCATGAATATTAGTGAGAAAGACTCCAAATCCTTTCGGAACGGTTTACTCGCGACAATCGCGGCACTCCAGTGCACACCGGGAGAGGCAGCAGCGAAGCGAATTCACCGCCGCGCTCCTCGCTCGACTCGCGAGATCACAAGATCCCTCGAGACTTCAAAGGTCACGGTTTGTTTATGACGTCCGCCATTAAACCAAAAAGAAGGAAATCACGTTTGATATCGCTGTTTGATGTCATATAATGTTTTTACTCTCCACTGCCAGGATTAAAGCCATGAAAAACACACCGCTGCACTTCTCGAACGATGCGGTAGTAAATAAACCATGAGGTCACACGCATAGACGTAATCCACATAGATATGAAATTGCATCGCTGTTACAGACTTTTATTTTGAAAATTACCGGGCATTTTACACTGAAACCAAGTGTGATTTCCTGTATAGCCTTATGTTAACTGCAAAAATTGATACATCCCAGAAGTGGCACGCAGCAAAAATAGAACCCAATCCTATCTTTAGCGGCGCGGTGCGGCGTGCCGCTTCTGGGACACGTCTGGAAATTGCCGCGTCGCGGCTGGTTTGTGACACCCCCATAGACTATAATGGATTCTATTTGAAGCGAGCTGCCGTTCCGCACTGCTGATGCTTTCAGTGTGAAGTAGCCTTGACTCTCTTCTACCCCTTAAAGGTGTGGTTCACTGAAAAAAACATTTTTTAATGATTATTTCTGATAGAGCTGCACGATATTAGGAAAACCTGTGATATGCGATAACAGTGCTTAATATTGCGATATCGATATTACTTGCGATAAATTAACAAATACTTAAATCTGCAGTTTTTGTATATATACTTTAGACACACCACTCCATCCTCTATCATTAGTATTAATACAGTAACAACATGAAATCATGCAAGTTCACATTACATTTCTAGAGCCCAGTATATACAGGGTGTCCGCAGGGTTTTAAAAATTATTAAAAAGTGATAAATAAAAATTGTCAAATTTAAGGCCATTAAAAGTGTTAAATTTGGTCTCAGAGGTATTATTTTTTTCAAAGTAGGTATTATTTTTTCAGACCATCAGGTGTTCTATTCTGATTGAAATTCTATATGCTTAAGTTCGCGTTAGTTCATTTAAATATGGGCTTTAGGGGTGCAACGGATCTCTCTCTACGGTTCAGCACACACGAGGTCCGCGGATTGGTCACGTGGAAGACCGAGGCGCCACCTGTTCAATCCAAACGAGAAAAGCACAGCGGTGGTCATGGCTAGTGGAGAAGGAGAGGAGCTTAAAAAACCACCACCGGCATGTATGGGATCATTTTGGCTTCCCTGTAAAATACAAAGATGATACAAACGGCAAAAATGAACGTGCGCGTGCCTCCGCTCCAGCCTGACGGCGCAGCGCCGCACACACAAACGTCCAATCGCTTTGAAGCAGAAAGGGAGGTGGCGTGCGCAAAATGCCTGGGACAATTATTACATTAACATGATGGGACCTGAAGTATTGATGGGGACAATTCTGTAAACGAGGAGTAAAGAAAAACAAACGCGCTTCAGAAAGTTGAGGAAATGAGTGAAAGCAGGGAGTGAGCTTGTCTATGGCAAGCCGTTTTTACATTTAATCAGCAATCAAACTTCTCTGTAATTCCTATTTAGCAATACTTTCATTGATCCTAGTACTAATTGTCTTCTTATTAGTCAAAATTACAAATGAAGACATCAACAGCTATGCTGTTACTAGTAGAAATTATAATGAAGGACCATTAATTGCGATATTTTTCTGTTCTTTGCGATATGCCTATTGCACATGCTGATATTGCGATAACGCTAAATTTTCGATATATTGTGCAGCCCTAATTTCTGATTATAATTAGTCACTCTGAGTTTTTCATGGCAGGCTGAACATGAAAATAGTCTCCTCCACCTATCTCCTGCATTAGCTTCTGATAGAAAATAGACGGTGAAACTCTAGGATTAGAAAAGCCTGACAGATCTACGTCACACTGTCACTTAGCATTCATGGACTCACCCATCTTGACTTGCGACGGGGAAGGTTGTTGTTGGTTTAGCGCCCAGGAAACAGCAGAGAACGTCTCTGATAGTAGAAGCTAACCGTTAGCATTAGCAACGCCACCACACAGCAGAACTCCTCCAGGCTTGTGTTATTTGTGGAGATAAAACATTAACGCTGCAAAGCAAACAGAGTCAGTGGTAGAGTTGTGCTGCTGTTAGCCAATCAGAGGCGAGATGTCCAAATATCAGGAAATAAGAGTCCAAAACCTGTCATCTGTAGCTCAGCTGTGATGTGGCATTCTGCTAGTTCCTGAAACAAGCATCTGAGCCGATTCCCCCCCACCCCCCAAGTATGACTTGCAATGCATTCGTTCCCACTAGAGACCACAGTGCATTTATTGGGGAAAAAATGAGTGAATGACACCTTTAATAAAATAAAAAAAGCCTGCGCTTGGTGTGCTATAAAAGACCATGACCTCTTCCTTTTCATATGTTGGGTTTTTGTTTTTAGTCTCTGGACTTGACTCTTCACACATCACCTACTCATAGCAGAAAGACATACCAGGCATCGCCACAGATGTGGAGCTGAAAATCCCACCCTACCTGCACACAATTATTTTAGCAACAAATAAGTAGTTACACTTTAACATATTAGCAAAATGTATACTGCAACATTGAACATTCTAAACCAATTCAGAATAACTAATGTCTGTACTGATGTGCATAAAAATACATTCATTTGTCATCTTTTAAGACTCAGAAAGTTATTCTCATTCAGACATTTACATTCTCACTTGAAATCCTTTCAGGATTTAACTAAACAAAAGTTATTGTTTAAGTTTGTTGTGAGTAAATAAATGCAGACTAGAAGTTCCTAACAGAACAGATCAACTTTAAACTGGCCAGCTTGTTCAATGGGAGCATTCACAGTGCCTTAATAACTCTGGTCACAACTTAGAAACGTTTCCTCTGCTATCTGTTGACTCAAGATACAATCTGAGAGCAGAACAGGAAATAAGACGTGACTCATGTTGTACCATTGCAGTAACCTTTGCTTTCCATTTCCAGCTAAAACACCTGATAAGTCCATCTTTGGGTTTTTGTTCGTTTCTGTGTAATAGAAATTAAAACCTTCAGTTGTTTCAAGTCAGATGATTAAAACAACTCTTGTTTCCTCATGGGCAGCATTAATAAACACAGATGTGTTTTACTTTAAATACCCTATTCCTAATGTTCACCTTAGAAATCAGGAAGTTGTTGGACGAGAAGAAAAATCCAGTCAACATTTGAGTTATTTATTTGTTGTTGTTGTTATCTGATGGATTCCGATCACAGCCAGAGTTTATTGTAATTTCCACCCAGTCAGCGTGAGTTATGGTGGGCATGGCTGAGGCTGCCTCATATTCTCTTTGAGTTCTGCTGCAGGTTATTAACCTTTAACCACAGAACATATCTGCTGTAAACCAGCTCAGCTTTACACACTTCAAATTGAAAACAAGCACTGATCTGATTGGTCTGTTCCATACACATCTGCACTTAGGGTGTTTTCCCACCTACAAACCCAGCCCTGGTCCATTTTCCTCTTTGGTGCCATTTGTTTGTGCAGGTGTGAACATCGTAGTCTCACTATAGGGTCCAGGTCCTGGTCCTGTTCTTGGTCTTGGTTCCAGATGGACTCTAGAGCGGTTTGTTTATAGCAGGCATGTCCAACATGTGGCCCTGTGGCCATTTGAAGCCCTCTGAGTGATTTTGTGTGGCCCCCCCAATTGAATTTCTAGAACGGTGACTTTTGTCTGCGGTAGGCTACACAGCAAATTTAAAAGTGTTAATTTTTGGGTGTTGGTCCAATTTAACACTAAGAAAAGTTAATTTAACACTAAAAACGATTCATTTAACACTAAAAGAGTTACATAGTTGATATGTAACAATGACATGAGAGTTAAACCCGAGTATTAAAAAGGAATGTTTCCTAATCAACTCTGTAGGAGTCATTTTGGACAAAATAACTCCTGAAAAGCTAACTCTGAACTCCCACAGTGGCTATAACACCTGCGGAGTTAATTCACAGACTCCACCCCTTTATTCAAAAGTTGGACTGGTCTGATTGGCTGCAGAGAGCTGCAGGAGCTGCAGTGGGCGAGGTGCATTGTGGGTAGTCATGTTTTTAGGTAGTTCTATTTTGGGGTGTTTATGCATGTTTTTTGGGGGGGTTGTGTTGTTCTTAGTTACTACTTCGTTCACTGTTGCAAATGTGGTGTTACTTGTTGTGTCATGTTGGCACCATGAGTGAGGAGGCTGGTCACAGGAATGGGACCACTGTGCCGTTCCACTGTCACAATAAAGAAGTGGAGCATGGTTCACACTAAATGCTCAGGACTCTGCTCCTTGTGTTCCTCTCTCACTGGCTGTCCACAGTCATGAGGGGTACAGAGCATGAGTTAACTGGTGTTTTTCAGTGTGGCTGTTACACAACAACATGCTCAAATTAACACTGTCAGAGTTGATTTCAACACTTTTAAAGTGTCTATATGGGTCCACACCAGAAAGAGTTCATTTAACTGTTTTTGGAGAGTTGGTACTTTAACTCTGATTTAGTGTCAAAAACCAACTCTTCTGGAGTTGAAAATGTAACTCCAGTGTTAAGAGTTACTATATTAACTCTAACACCGGTGTTAAATTGTCAACTCCAGTGTTAAGAGTTACTATATTAACTCTAACACCGGTGTTAAATTGTCAACTCCAGTGTTAAGAGTTACTATATTAACTCTAACACCGGTGTTAAATTGTCAACTCCAGTGTTAAGAGTTACTATATTAACTCTAACACCGGTGTTAAATTGTCAACTCCAGTGTTAAGAGTTACTATATTAACTCTAACACCGGTGTTAAATTGTCAACTCCAGTGTTAAGAGTTACTATATTAACTCTAACACCGGTGTTAAATTGTCAACTCCAGTGTTAAGAGTTACTATATTAACTCTAACACCGGTGTTAAATTGTCAACTCCAGTGTTAAGAGTTACTATATTAACTCTAACACCGGTGTTAAATTGTCAACTCCAGTGTTAAGAGTTACTATATTAACTCTAACACCGGTGTTAAATTGTCAACTCCAGTGTTAAGAGTTACTATATTAACTCTAACGCCGGTGTTAAATTTTCAACTCCAGAAGAGTTGGTTTTTGACACTAAATCAGAGTTAAAGTACCAACTCTCCAAAAACAGTTAAATTAACTCTTTTTGGTGTGGACCCATATAGACACTTTAAAAGTGTTGAAATCAACTCTGACAGTGTTAATTTGAGCATGCTGAATTTGCTGTGTACTCATGTAGATCGATAGCCTGGCAAGCCATCCTATATATGTGAATATATAGTCTGGCCACGAACCATTGACGGCTCTCAGTCGTGAGGCGGGATCTACGGTTGTCTTTCAAAATGTCAGCACGCAATTGGATAGCGGTAGGACCAATCAGAGTAACGAACAACGTGACGTAATCACAGCGATGGAAAAGCGGGACCCACTAATGGCGTCAATGATTTCTGTCGTTTTTGTATAAAAACATGTGAATATCAGGTGTACTGGCACATTGCACTACTTTGTCTGATAAAAATAAGAAGCCGCTAAGTATAGCCGACAGACTTACGCACGTTGGAGTCTAAATAATCCAATGTTGATGACAAAGCCGTTTCAAAAGAACGTGTTTTCAGAGTTGCCGCCATGTTGCTTGGGTTCGCGGCCGCAGCGCTGACGTCATCGGCTACTCCCGCTCTGTGATTGGCCCACAATATAGAGCGCTGTGATTGGCCCAACCAAAACTATAGCGAGTTGTGATTGGATAGACACAGCAGTGGTTTCGGCTGCGAGGGTTCCAATGAAGCGTGCCTAGACCAAACTCTGCAAAGCAAGAATTTGGTCTAGTTCACTAGGCTAGTAGATTGATGCTTCCTGAAATTTTTGTTCATATTTTTACCAACGTGCTTACTTTGAACCTGTTTTGAGGAGCATAAAATATTACTGTAAAATCATTTTGCATCTTTTGAATTAAAAATACATCACAATCTGTGAGGTCTTGAACAGTTCTGACACCGCTGGTTTATAGTCAGCGTGAACAGACCTCAGTCTGACACCACTCTGCTGGTCTGAGTCAAAGGCCCTCCAGTAGCCAGGTTTGGGAGGGCACGCAAACATCAGGAGCACCAGTAGCTCCTAGCTAGCTGTAACGACGGTGGCAGAGGAGTTAGGTGCTTGTCTCATAACTGGAGCATTGTGGGGTTGAGTCCTGCATCGTCTGTCACAGTCATCGTGTCCTTGGGAAAGACACTTAACCCACCTTGCCTGCTAGTGGTCGGAGGAATTGGTGGCGCCAGTGCTCGGAAGCCTCCCCTTCGTCAGTGCGCCCCAGCGAAGCTGTGGCTACATTATAGCTCATTACCGTGTGAATGTGTGTGTGTGGGCGAATGACTGTGAAGCGCCTTGGGGGGTTGTAGAACTCTAGAAGGCACTGTACAAATACAAGCCACCTACCACTTCAGGACTTCTGTGGACGATCAACAAGCTGATATCTGAGCAGATGACTAGATTCATCAGCTCTGACTCATTAAAACACTGAAGAGCTGAAATAGTTTATAAACTCCTCTTAAACCCTCTTCCTGTATTTACTTCTGGTAACCTCGCCCCCAGACAATCTGACGAGCCAGCAGACTGAACGTTCTCACCTGGTTTGTAGCAAGGCCTTGTGTTTCAGTTGTAGTTTTATGTGTGTGAAAAGAAACAGATTCAGGCCAGAGGAACTAAACGACGGGTGTGAAACCCACCTAAGAGCTTTACAGACAGAATAAGTGTGCTATAGTGGTTTTTAGTATTGCACGACATTAGGGTATAAACTAGTGAGCTGGTTTTATGTGCTGCTTCATCGCTGCACTGGTTTCTTTTGAGTTGAGAAGTGATGGAGTTCTTGGTGTTTTAGTCAAATCTTATAACACAAAAACTTTATGCTTGAATCATTTAGCGCTCAGTCCGTGTTATAGATTATCCTCAGCACCAAATTTTAGCTCAATTTTTCTGAAACTGATCATTTTTGTGACAGCTAATGTTGATTAGCTGTGGTGGCCAGCTTGAATTGAATCAGCTGTAGATGGCGGACAATAACATTGGCAAATATTTAATTTAGGAATGTTTGCATCAATATAACTTTTGCTTTTTTTGTCCGTTAGGCTCACCAAAATGTTCAAGTAGACATTTATGAGCGGCTGCCTGTCCCCTTTGGACTGGTCCGGTTCGGAGTGGCCCCCGATCATCCTGAAGTCAAGGTGTGTTTTCTCAGATTTATTAGCTAAATGATTCCCACAAATCTTTCAACCATAATGTGTTTCTGTCTGTTCAGCCTGGTTCACACTGCAAGATAATTATGCCAATCTTTATGCTCCCCGTTTCCTGTAATGGCTCTAAAGATAATCTTATCAGATATCTTGCCATGTGTGGTGTGTTCAGAGCACTCGGAAGGACATCAGAACTCCTCAGATGATAAATCGGGCAAATTTTACATGTGGGATTGTCTTGGACCGATATAGAGGACAGACAAGTATGCTGCCTGTTGAATGTGACGTACACCAATCAGACAGTGAGGTGATGGATGCACACTGCACGCTCCTCTTACGCCATGTTTGTTGGCTCCAAAGTCACATTTAATCTCCAGAGGTTTTGCAAAACTTCCCATGTAATCTGGTTCATGTGTAGTTTTTCCAGTGTTGCTGCAGCACACACACAGTTTAGGCCCAAAACTAGTATATCTGTGATATTGTATCACTAGTGTGAGGTTGAAAATCATCTGACAGTTTTAAAATCCTGCCGTTTGAACGGGGCTTAACCTTCCTCTAGTAAAACAGGAAGTTTTTAATACTTGTTCCTGTTAATGTAGTGCTTGTAACACATCTAACTCAGTCCTGTTTACCTAAGTTGTTGCTCAGTTTTCACTCAGACTGTATGAAGGCAGGAGCGACTGTCAGCCGTCCAAACAGGAAGTAAACGTGAGAAGGAAGTGTTTTATGTAAATAAACTCTAAATGCAAGTGGAGCATTCTGTGATGTTGTTTTAACAAATACTTTGTAATCATTTTTTATAATATTTTTATTTTTAAAGTAAACGTGAAGTTTGAAAAGGACAGAAATACATTTAGACAATAAAACAAGAAGCAACAACCCAATAAAGTTGAAAGGAAACAACAGTGTGTGAATCCTCCAACAACTATCCAAACTGTTTCTCTCTGACTTCGTACAAGCAGGTCGGTATATGACTCTGAGCTGTTCATGTAGTAATCAGAAGGGTTTTATTGCCATGTGTGAGAAATCACAACATTAGGAAGTTGCTGCGGTACTTGGTGCAAAAAGAAAGATAAAAAATAAGAGATAAGCAAATATAAGAAGTAATAATATACTCATGATAAAACAATTAAAATAAAAAGTGTTAGAGAAGCAGCTACTATTATTATATAGTATAGTATTAGTATATAGTATAGGGTTAGTATATAGTATAGTATTAGTATATAGTATAGTAGAAACTATGATCTCATCTATTCTTTATAATAATGAAACATCAGAGGATAAGTGTGTGTTTTTCTCTCCTCTGTCTAACGAGATGTTTGAGATCATTCTTTGTATTGTCCATCTGGTCTGCAGCTAACTGAAAACAGGCCCATGATGGTTTACCAACAACTTAATCAAACAATGCTTTTGATTGGTGGTTCAACAGAAGCTTAAAAAATAAACCTAATGAAAGTGATTTGGACTAAAATAACTTAACTCAATATTTTGTTGGTCAGCCTTTTGAGACGATGAAGTTATTCCTGAGACTTCTCACCTGTTTATGGGTCTTCTGGCCCACTGCTCATGAGCAAACAGCTCCGATTGTCTCAGGTCCGGAGGGTTCCTTCTCCAGATATTAACCAGGTCAGGACCCAGAGGATCACTTCAGAATAGTCCAGTGTTTGGTTCTGAGCTATTCTTGGTGTTTTCGGCTACACATGTAATCCAGTTGGAGGACTTGAGACAGAGACCAAGCTCTCTGACACTGGGCAGGACTTGTAGCTGCAGAGCACCTTGCTAGTCTGGAGATTTCATTGAAACATGAATGGATTCAAGACTTCTTGGTTCAGATGGAACAAAGTAGGTCCGGAACATAACCATCATCAGTTTTCCTCTTGCATCTACACCCAAGAGGTTACCAACAGACCCATGGCAGCAGTAGTTCAGGAGGTAGAGCGGGTTGTCCAGTAATCAGAAGGCTGCAGGTTCGATCCTGGCTCCTGCCAGAGAAAGCTGCTGTTGTGTCCTTGGGCAAGACACTTAGCCCACCTTGCCTGCTGGTGGTCGAAGGGCACCTGTGTTCGGCAGTCTCGCTTCTGTCAGTGCGCCCCAGGGC
This sequence comes from Aphyosemion australe, assembly GCA_006937985.1. Classification (NCBI taxonomy): domain Eukaryota; kingdom Metazoa; phylum Chordata; class Actinopteri; order Cyprinodontiformes; family Nothobranchiidae; genus Aphyosemion; species Aphyosemion australe. Next base: position 27,933 of record SSNS01000894.1, read on the forward strand.
AGCTGTGGCTACATTGTAGCTCATCACCACCAGCGTGTCAATGTGTGGATGACTAGATGTGTTGTGAAGCACCTTGGGGGGTTGTAGGACCCAAAGAAGGCGCTATACAAATACAGACCATTTACCATGGACTTGGAGATGGTCTTGTAGCCTTTAGCCTTAGGATGCTAGTTAATAACAGTCTTTCTAGCCTCATGAGACAACTGTGCCCTCACCTCTCTGTAGTCCTTGTTCAGTGTGGTACACACCCTGAAACCAAACAGCACCGTGACTACCGCTGACGGATCACCCGACTGAAGACACCTGTGATGTTGATGCTGATTTTTAAAAATTATTTTGTGTAACAATAATTCAAAAGTCACGTCTAATTTTAAATAGTCGATTTTCAGTCAAGTTTTTATTTATTTCCAATTTCTTTTGTCAGTTTCAGTCTCGCATTACTTCAGGGACCATTGTAGGTTTTTCTTTCCTCAGCAGAAGGTAACCAACTATTTTATCCACATTCATTCTGTTAAGAAGCCCATAGCAACACAAACAAGTCTCTGGGTTTGGAGTTGAGACCCAGCTGTCTAACATGTTAATGTTAAAAGAAAATCAGTAAATATTTAAAATGGTTCAACAGAAGTAAACCTGAGACTTTCCTCTTTAAAGTAGCATGTTTTCACTTTTGAGAAGCCAGAAGTGATTAACTCACTTGATGAATTCCTGTCAACCAAAGAGCTACATAATTAGATAATGACTCTGTTTAGTTAAAAGCTTCAATGAGATTGTGGATATTCTGGATCAGTGTACCAACTCCAGCCAAAGAGGAGACAGCTCTCTTTGTGTAGGTCTCTCTACTCGAACCTTGATGAAACGCGGGGTTTTGCTGTGTTTGTTTGATTTATTTTATACAATGTTGGCCATATAAATCCTTAATAATTAAGTTCTGAGCTTTGCCAAGATGTTCAGACTCCTCCCTTTAAACCAAGATTAAGTGTTGTTTTTACATGATTTGAAGGTTTGTTTCCTACAATTTAGGTATTTTTCTTCTTCTCAGAATGTCATCAATACTTTCACACAAACAGCTAAACATTCACGCTGTAGTTTCTATGGTAACGTAAACGTTGGGGAGGATGTGAGTGTCAGCGAGCTGCAGAAGGCCTACCACGCCATCGTTCTGGTGAGAAGACGGGGACACGCCCTCTCATAACCCTAAAGCGAGGAGGCATATTCAGGCTAAATATGGTGTTTCTGTGGCAGAGTTATGGAGCTGAGGGAAACAGGAGTGTGGGGGTTCCAGGAGAAGACCTGCCTGGTGTGTATTCAGCCAAAGACTTTGTGGGCTGGTACAACGGGCTGCCCAGCTGTCAGGAGGTTTGCATCATAAATGTCTACCAAAAAAAACAGCTTTTTTCTTTGAACTGTTAGTTTTTATATAATTTTTCGTCTTATCTGTTGAACTCAGCTCAGTCCTGACCTGAGCTGTGAAACGGCTGTCATCCTGGGACAAGGCAACGTGGCCTTGGATGTAGCACGGATACTGCTGTCTCCTGTGGATGTGTTAAAGGTGAGAGACACGCAGACCTACAACTTCAGTTTGGACTGATTTGTCTCCTGATAAAGTTCAGTAACACAGACGGATGAAAACAAGCTGCTGCCGTGCTACAACTATGAGTTATGTCGTAACAATCTTTGATTGCACGTGTGTGGTTTTGTGTGTCTGTGGTGTTTTATGTAGGGTTTATGATTGGTTGAAAAGATTCTTTCTGATTTTGTAGAGACACAAATGTGGCTCGAATGAAGATTTCTTTGTAGTTTCAACACATGCAGGATTGCACCAAAAAAAGAATGATTTTAGCAGAAAAATAGAAAACATTTTGTTATTCGCCAACAAGATAGTTGGGAGAATTTTTTCTTAAGCCCTTAACATTTTTTAATTCAAAATATATGTTTACTGGTTTCTGAAATTAGGATTTTAATGTAGTTGTACTAAAACATTTACATCTCACCAACACCAATCATTGCAGGGGGTATTCTATCCACATTTCCATGTAATTGTGTAAATACTGGACCAGCATTAATAACGTCTCATAATCACGGCTTATTGAGTTGTCTAGAGTGAAACAAATCAGTTTTCTTTTTCAGAATGTGTAAAGTGTTGTTTTTCTGCAGAAAACAGACATTACCCAGCCAGCTCTGGAAGCTCTGGCTCAGAGTCGCGTCTGCAGGGTGCTGGTCGTTGGGAGGAGGGGTCCCATGCAGGTTGCATGCACAATCAAGGTGTGTATCATGTCAAACACAACCTTTATCATTAAAACATATATAAACACCATGGCACTAAGATATGTACTTACTTAGTTACTTAACTAAATATATTATTATATTGTTTCTTCCTCTTCTATTGAGATAGACACAAAAGTGGATGTGAGAGCCTGTCTGAATCAGAGCAGCTTTACTCTACGACAGAACGATTCCTAGATACTCGTCCTGTTGTGTAGTTAACTTTATGGAATTCATGGCCCCAAAAAGGACATATATATATATATATATATATATATATATATATATATATATATATATATATATATGTATATATATATATATGTTTCTCTGGTGGTGTAAAACCAGCCATCTCTAACATCCGCCCTAGGTAGGAGCTCATCGTCTCGCCCAGCTCATAGATAGACTCACGGACTAGAACAGGAGTTCACGTTTGTAAGGAGCCCAAACCATCATTCCTCCACCTCTGTGCTGACAGCTGTATCAGATGTTAGAGATGGTTTTGTTTTAAAATAGGATTTTTATTTGTATAATTTCTATTATTTTTTTATTATTTACTGTTCTTTGCTGTAATTCATCAATTCTTTTAGCAAGTTACATACAACAAAGGCTGAAGAACAAAACAAATGGCTATAATTTGTGTAGAATAACAAAGGGTGGTGCAATTAATAATAAGTAGAGTATAAGATAGTCAAATGTCCTGGTTTTATGAATCAAAATGGATGGAGAAAAGACTCAATCAGGTAACGTTTAAGTAGAAATCTTTAGGTTTTATGAAGGAAGCCAAAGCAGCTAAAATAGACCCAGAGCAGAGATTACCCCAGATACAGCGCTTCTGTATCTCATCTACAGGAGCTCAGAGAAATGGTGAACCTGCCAGGAACGAGGCCGGAGATGGTGGCGGCTGATTTTGACGGCATCACAGAAGCTCTTAAAGGTTAGAGACAAATAAAAGTGTGTCATTTTCTCTGCACCAGTTTGCTCTGAAACTTTGCTGCTGAAGGTTTTCATTCAGATTTATACATATGAACGTCTTCATGCTTACTTCTCATTACACAGTGGAAAACCTTGTGGGTTCTTTCAGAGAAGAGTGTGACTAAAGCAGAAGCTTCAGAAACGGTCACATGTGAGAAGAACACATGTTGTGGTTAACATCTGAAGCACGCTGCAGAGACCTATGGCCCTTCACGCTGTGAGAACGGAAGCGTCTCATCAGTCAAAAGAAGATAGATTTAAAGGCAGATTTCAGAGCCTGCAGATCAGAAGAGTTGCTGTTCTGAACACATCTTTTATTTGACCTTCAGGCCTGTTTTTGCTCCTTGGTAACACATTAGCTTGATTGATGCCACCAGATAGTGATGAGCATCACCTTGGCCTTTGGTCACTAGTGTTTCTGAGAACCTTGGTCTCATGATAATGTGGTGGAAGATGTTTAAAGCTGATGGCTTTTTATATGCTTCTCTGTCAGCGCTGCTAAACATAAGCTGCAATGGTGTCAGATTTTTGACAGACCCGAGTCTTATCAGTGAGATCTGAGTTTACAAGAAACCAAAAATAACCGACAGAACATCTTCAGCTCGTAACGTTGTTGCTGAACCAAATATAGGCCTACATACTGTGTGTGTGTGTGTGTGCGCGCGCGCAATCATAGCATAAAGTTGAAAGAATGACTCTAGTGCTGGTTTTCACAAAAGTTCACTGCTTCACTATTTTAGATCTTTCTGTCTGACGTTTCCATGGTTACTGAAGTAGAATTATAAGGCTTTCAAAGGTTTTCTGGGCTTTCATTGACAGTTACATCAAATTTATCCTAATTCAATACTGAATAACCAGTGTTGGTCCTTTTGTTCATCACCAAACTGTTTTAATGGTTGGAGGAGTTCCCCTGGGAGGATGTTTAGGTACCGTTCTTTATCCATGGCTGTTCTGAGGCAACTGAGAGAGTCCACTCCCCTGCCTGAGAAGCTGATCCACAGCTGGATTACATTTAGGAGACGGTCCTGGTGCTACTGGACTTTATATGCATCTAAAATCCTTCACAAATGCAGTGGAAATGGGGTTTAGGCATTAAGGCATCTGTCACGTCTGGCTGCAGGCTGAGGTGAGGATCCAAACGCAGGTGAGAGGAAGTAGGCAGGTAAGCAGGTTGAAAGGCTTTAATAAGAAACTGAACTGGAACTGACACAGACAGATTAGGAGAACGAGAGGCAGGTGGGACCAATTAACAGGAACTGAAGCAGGGGAGACGAGACACTGGTGAGCAGGGAGCTGGAAGACAGGAGGGCAGAGAGGGCAGAGCCTGACAGCATCATTGAATGTTTGCAAACTGCCTTCACAAAAGACCAACACAATAAACTTTGTGTGATGTTTGTGCCATTCTCAAACCTTTTGGCCACATCTGTATATTCAGTAGGAGAACAGGGACATTTGAAATGCATATTGCAGATTCACAAAGACAAGGTGTCACTACTGAGAAATAAAGACAGCAACACCCCAGGAATGATCCTAGAAGTGGTTGTATGTACAAAGTTTCAACTAATCAGCTTTACTTTTAGACTAAATTCATGTAACATTTGCAGTAAATTTACCTTCTAGGGATAATTCTTTGTTCAGTTACTAGATGAAAACCTGCTGCTTACTTATTAATGTGGTCACATCTTAGAAATAAAGGTTGTGTCAGGGGCTGCATCCTTCCAAGGCCATATTTGAAGGGTTTTAAAGGTGCCTCAAAATGCATTTTCAAATGTGTCCTTCTGTTTCCTCAATTTCAAGGACAGGTCTGGTGTATTTTACTGGCCAACCCAATCTCAGGATTCGTTGGGGTGGGCCAGGCCCGTACAAGGATGCAGCCCCTGATGCAATCAGGCTGTGTTGTAAATGTCTGTAAAACTGAGATAAAACCACTCTTGTGTTTGCTGATAGCAGTGGTGGCCATCTTGAACGAGTTTTACTCCAAAATGTAATCAGTCACAGACGTATATCCAGTGATTACTTTCTGTTCATTAAATTTGTCTGGTTGGTCTTGAGATATTTTGTTACAAGAACAAAAAAATCGCCTACACCAGAAGGATCCGTATTCCTGAGACTGCCCCCAGGTGGCAGAAAAGTGCTATAACACGCACCAACATGGAGCAGAAGTGTGGTCAAGCATAACACCACTAAAGATGCAGCCGACACTTCTGATGGGTGATGTGTTGAAGCTTTTTAAAGCTGTCAGATCCTGAGTGTCTGTGCTCTGACAGATTTGCAGAGGCCCAGGAAACGTCTGACTGAGCTGATGCTGAAGACGGCTCTAGAGATGCCTACAGAGAAGGAGCAAGAGAGATGCAAAAATGCCTCTCGCATCTGGGGTTTCCGATTCTTCCGGAGTCCCGTGGAAATCCTGGCCAAGCCCGGCTGCAATGGAGTAGCTGGAATCCGACTGGCAGTCAACAAGCTGGAGGTGAGGGGGACTCAAAACGTGAGGAAGTGCCTGAGTCGTTGTCTATGATTGTAATAAAACTGCAGCTAAAGACAAAATTTGCATGTATCCTTTGTGGTTAGTTCAAACACCCATAACTAATGTTTCATAGAGTCGAACACACATGATGATGCTTTTGACTTAAGATTTAGTGACAGCACCGTTTGCATTGATCACTGCCGAGTGGACAGTCAGACGTCTATATTTACCAGCAGGTAGCTTGGTCCACTTTACCTGAGTGGAAGACTCCAGCAGTCTCAGGCCTGAAGAGTGGTGTCTCCACAAAGCAGCTTTCAGATCTTTCCATGGATGTTCATTAGGATTTCAATTCAGGCTCTTGAAGGGCCTTTTAAGAATAGTTAAATAGTTTTTGGGTTTTGAGTTGTTCTTGAGTGTTTGGGTCATTTTCCTGTTGGAAGACCTGTGAGGCTGAGCTTTCTGACACTGGACAGAGTCACATTTGATCTCCTGGTCAGTGTATCCTACATAGATAAAAGGTCCCCTGTCCTGATGCAGCAAAGCAGCTCTAAAACAAAACTGATCACTTTGATGCTGGTAGGCAGCTCGGAGGGGTACCAGGGTCTCCTTTCACGGGGTCGGGCATGCCGAGCCCAAACCTGTTAAAGGGACTCATCTCTCTGTCTACCCACCTTCTGCAGGAGCAGCAATGCCCCGGTCCCACGTAGATCAGGTAGCAGACCAAAGAGGTCCATTACAAAAGCTGAAAAGGGGAACGGTTTTGTGATATCGGCAGCTGTGGTCACCGGAACTTAACCCTAATTAACGTTAAACCTGTAGACCAACAAATCTGTCCAGACCGAGTATACCTTTGCAAAAAAAAGTAAAACTTTGTTTTATGTGTCTGTATGTTTCAGGGTTCAGGAGAAAGAGCCCAGGCTGTGCTGACTGGAGAAGTGGAGGATGTTCCCTGTGGTCTGGTCATCAGCAGCATTGGCTACAAGAGCCTCCCCATCGATACCACAGTGCCCTTTGACTCCCGCAGAGCCATCGTACCAAACTCCATGGGACGTGTTCAGAATGCTGCAGGTTCTTATTAAACTCTGTGTTGAATATGAACCCGTCACTGATGAGTCAAATATCTGATGAGTCAGAGTTGTGTTTAGGTTTGTACTGTAGCGGCTGGCTGAAAACAGGCCCCACAGGTGTCATAGCCACCACCATGAACAACAGCTTTGACACCGCACGATCATTGCTGGAGGACATTGACTCAGGAAAGTTGGATGTGTCTTCTGCCAAGCCTGGGTCACAGATCATCAGTTCTCTGCTGGAAAAACGAGGTACGTGAGTGTCATTGGTTAGATCAACATGTCTCAACAAGGCCTGATATCTTGCATCAAGCTGTCAGCAGACTGAATTTTACAAACTGGTTTAAGATGGCACACACAAGAAAAATGGAGAGGCAAAAATAGGTTTAACAAAATTAAACAACAGGATAATAAAGTGTAGGTTGGGCTTTTGTTGACTAATTTCAAATTCAGTGAAATGACAAGAGATTAAAGAGGAGACAATCACAGGAGGACAGGACCATTTTTCATTTCTGTGGATGAAAAACAGAAAAAAACAAAGTTAATGACTGCAAGCACACTAAACACAAACATCGGGAGTAAAGCTAGCAGAGTGAGGAAATGTGGTCAGTAGGTCCTCCAGTAGTCTTGGCCTAGTGGCGTGTTTCCATTGTCAGAACATCAGGATAAATTCTGGGAGGGGGAAACAGAGTGGGAGATTTGATGACTCGGTCCTCTCAGCTGTTGTGTCTACATACAAAATACTTTTAGAACATCCAGGAACCACAAGTAAACCTTGACTGGGTGACTCCAGATGGTAATCAGATGTACAGGGTGGGCCATTTATATCGATACACCTTAATAAAATGGGAATGGTTGGTGATATTAACATCCTGTTTGTGGCACATTAGTATATGTGAGGGGGCAAACTTTTCAAGATGGGTGGTGACCATGGTGGCCATTTTGAAGTTGGCCATCTTGAGTGGGAGAAGAGGGTTGCATTGACAAATCAACACAATGGGCAGCACATTGAACACATTTTATAAGTGCTCAGAAACTTGTAAAAAACTCATGAAAGAATAAAGTTACGTTAAAACCAAGCACACCATTGTTTTTCTTTTGACATTACCAATAAGTTTGATGTGTCACATGATCCTCTCCCTATTGAAAAAACAAAAGTTGGATCCAAGATGGCCGACTTCAAAATGGCCATCATGGTCACCACCCATCTTGAAAAGTTTGCCCCCTCACATATACTAATGTGCCACACACAGGACATTAATATCACCAACCATTCCCATTTTAAGGTGTATCCATATAAATGGCCCACCCTGTACGCTCATTCAAGGATTGCTGTCAGAGTTTCACTGAAATCCATCCAGCAGTTCATATATTTTACTGACTAACTCGTTCTCAGTGGGTAATGATGCAGGATAAAAAAAACAGTACAACAGAGCAGAATGATTTCGGATTTGTTTTATTGCTACTTCAGTTTCTTTTTTGTCATTTTCAATCAGATGGTCTTAAAAATGCATGTTTTAACGAGCGGCCGATGTGCTTTGTGTAGGCGTAAAACCAGTGACTTTCTCAGACTGGGAGAAGATTGATGACTTGGAGACGAGGAGGGGCGAGGTCTGTAGGAAACCCAGAGAGAAGATACTTACCATAGGAGAGATGCTGAAGGTGGCTCACACATGACTGAATGGACCAAATGGGGTTTTTGATATTCAGTCAGTGTAGCATAAGAGCATTTTTAAGGTTATTCAACATATTATAATGTAATCTATATTTTTAATTAGATTGTTTATTTGTATCGCCATTGTAATGGAACCAATTAAGATGACAGAATTAAAAGGGATCATATAAGTCACACTGACATTTCTATGAAGTATTGTGAAAAATTATGCAAGTGAAAATTTGAAAATATGCTTCTGAAATGTGTTAGCCCAAAGTACCTCAATCCAGGGATGTCATTGTTAAACTGAAGTATTTATGTTGATAGCTATTCAATTTGTACATTTGTAATGATTAAAATCTGGACATCTGATTTGTGCGTGTACCTTTAAGCCTAACCCATACCATAACCATAACCAGTGTTGCTGTATTCCTTCACACCATACCTCTAAAACCAACGGGTATGCATTTAAAAAAAGTGAGGACCAAAAAATGTTCCTCATTGTAGGGAAAAAAGTGAAAATGGTCCTCAGTATGTAGTACACACACACACACGCACACACACACTCCCACCACCACCTGCAGCTCTGTCTGCTACAAGATAAAGAATTGAGGTCAAACAAACTTCAAATCAGTTAGGACATGTGCACCCACACACACACCTGAGCGCTGGTGCCCTTTTCACTTTTCCTCCAGTATCTTGAAAGGCACTTTATAAAAACCCCTTTCTTCTTCTTGTAAATTATCCTACATAAAAATCAAGAAAAACCCTTTTCCCCAGTAGAAATAGTCTAAAATTGACTGAGAATTCCTGGTCTCCACTGATCCTAATGAAGAAACCAGCAGCCTGGGGAGGTGGGGTTTAAGAATGACTGCATCTCTGATCATCACTGAATGTCTCCCAGTCCCACGTACCTGAGAGACCTAGCTAATACAGTAAAGTTACAAGCTGGGCTAAAGGCAACGCCACAGTCTGTCTAACCAGACCCTGGTCCTTCCTGCCACCCAGTGGCTCTTTTATAAACTGCAAGATAAATATGAACAGGCTCACATTTGTCTTGTTCATTCAGTCAGCTAAGCAGCCATTTGGAACCCAGTTATTTTTAAATAGGATTTGGATCCATGTATGGATAATACTGACCATTCGCTGGTGCAGGGTCAACCTTAAGCAACTAACAGCACTGTGTAAAGTTTTCTCTCATCTTTAGGTACAAATGTTCTGATGTGTCTCTGGGTGAAAGAGTAGTCTAAGTTTCTGCATTCTTGATAATCAATTAGATAACTGACATCTGTTTTAGGTCATGAGTATCTGCAGATCATTCTGCTTCAATAATTCAACATAAACTGTTGTTTAATATAGACGATCATTTAAAATACATGTGAACGTTCTTCAGAAACAAGCAACTAAAGAGCAGAAAACACACCTGTCAGCAGTGTGGGAAACTGTCCCATACACATCTGCGTGAAAACTAACTTTCTTTCACCAAGAACACCCTGTTTGAAGGAGTTCCTATGTGCGTGTGTTTTTGTGTCGTTCAATGGCTGCCATTTGGTGCATCTTTGAGTTCAGCGGGATCTTGGAATTGACTACCATCATCTATGCAGTGGACGAGTATTTTGCCCCTGACGTTAATGAACTTCTGGGATGATGTTCTTTGGACAAATTTGTTCATTGTGTTTGCCCATAATGCACAGCAGCATGTATGAGAAAAAACAGACAGCTTATCAGCATGCTTTAGGCATGATTGACTCACAGGATGTAGAATGATCTTAGTCTTTTATCAACACCCATTGATTTTCATGTTATCACATGCTCAGATGCACCTGAATCAGGAAGTACAAGTCAGCTGGAGGAGAAAGTAGCTTTAGGCCCAATACTCACATTTCCACCATTGTGCCCTTCAATTGTGCATTCCTGGCCAGGGGTGCAAGTGAGTAGGGTGTCTCAATTCTCAAGTGCGGAAGGTGACCGTTTTCCCTTTTGCACCCTTGATCCGCACTTTGCCCAAGTCCACCCAAGATGCGGACTTTGGGCAAGGGTATTACCCACAACCCATTGCTGCATGGGACGTTTGAGAAGAAGGCGGAGCAATGGCTCAAGTGTCTTCTGAAAATACAGTGGGTATGGAAAGTATTCAGACCCCCGTCAATTTTTCACTCTGTTATATTGCTGCCGTTTGCCAAAATCATCACTTTTTTCCTCATTAATGTACACACAGCTCCCCATATTGACAGAAAAATAAAGGATTTTAGAAATTTATGCAGATTTATTTAAAAAGACAATCTGAAATATCACATGGTCCTAAGTATTCAGACCCTTTGCTCAGTATTTAGTAGAAGCTTCCTTTTGAGCGAATAGCCATGAGTTTTCTTAATAAAGACGCAAGTTTCTTACACCTGGATCTGGGGATCCTCTGCCATTCCTCCTTGCAGATCCTCTCCAGTTCTGTCAGGTTGGATGGTGAACGTTGGTGGACAGCCATTTTTAGGTCTCTCCAGAGATGCTTAATTGGGTTTAAGCCAGGGCTCTGGCTGGGCCATACAAAAACAGTCACAGAGTTGCCGTGAAGCCACTGCTTCGTTATTTTAGCTGTGTGCTTATGGTCATTGTCATGTTGGAAGGTAAACCTTCGGCCCAGTCTGAGGTCCTGAGCACTCTGGAGAAGGTTCTAGTCCAGGATAACCCTGTACTTGGTCGCATTCATCGTTCCCTTGATTGCAACCAGTCGTCCTGTCCCTGCAGCTGAAAAACACCCCACAGCATGATGCTGCCACTGGGCCATGCTTCACTGTGTGGACTGTATTGGACAAGTGATGAGCAGTGCCTGGTTGCACCCCAATTATGGTAAATGTTGTTACCCGTCGAGCAGAAAGCATGCAACATCGGCGTGACTCCTCAGAGTCCCCAGAAGGGTTATTTATTCTTTTTCAACATTTCGATGGATTTCCAGAGATTATTGGTAAAAACTACACATTGTCATTTTAAACACAGAAGTAATGCTAAATGATTTGGCCTTGATTGCTTCAATGTAGAACATCACACACTTCAGTTCTGTTCTGTTTGGGGCGACGGTGGCATAGGAGTTAAGTGGCCGCCCCACAATCGGAAGGTCGCGGGTTCGCGGCCCGCTCGGTCTGTCGCTGTCGTTGTGTCCTTGGGCAAGACACTTAACCCGAATTCCCTCTGTTGGTGGTGGTCAGAGGGGCCAATGGTACAACAATGCAGCCTCACCTCTGTCAGACCGCCCCAGGGCGGCTGTGGCTACTCAGTAGCTTACCATCATCAGCAGCATGTGAATGTGTGAGTGCATGCCGCGTCTTTGAGTGTCCTAACAAAGCACACTTCAGTGTTTGGCCAATAGATGGCAGCAGAGACAGCCATCCTGTGACACTCATTCACTTCCACAAACTTGAGAACAACTTCAGCTGCGCTGTTCTGCTGGCTGAGATGCTACCATGGCTATAAACCTTCAACACGTTTTCAACATCCAGATCCAAGTTGTCAGCTGCATATCTTGTGGCATTGTGCAAGGTGTGTGCTAAACAGTTTGCAGCAATAACGTAATTTTGAGCTAGTTTTAGCTGTTGTGTTTTCCATAGTCAACACTGGTATTGTCTGCTGTATATGCTGACAGTTTTTGCAAATCCAGACCAGACATCTCAAGTTTAGCCAGCAGCTAATTGTTATAGCCTCTGATGTCTCATTGCCATCACTGTAAATATCAAGTAGAGCATTCTGCACGCCCTCTTCAAAGTGAAAATATCTAAATACTATAGGGAAACATTGGGTCGTACTTTTGTTTGACGCTATAGTGAGTAATGCAGTTTGTTTTCTTTGATGTAGTCCACGTGCTCCTGGATGGAGTGGGGTGCTAGGACATTTTCGCACAAAGCTTTAGTTTTGGTTTTCGACACGTTACCCCTTTAGCTACTGCTGAATAGTAAACCTCAGTCAAATTTTATTCCACAGTCCACACTCCTGTAGCATGACTGGTGAAGTTCTGCTGCAGATACTTTGTCATCCTGGGAGATGTGGCTTCACGGACAAAAGAGAAGAGGCCCCTGCACTTTTATTGTTGCTCCTGTGCTTCTCCGTGCTAGCATGTTGATCGAGCGTGCCTCTCCCTTTGCTGCTCACATCCACATCACAACAACACAGTGTACAATAAGCATGACAGTCATCTTTCCTACTTTTGGAGCTGAATTCATATTCTGTTGTCCATTCAGGGTTAAATGTAGTCTTCCGTTTAGGCATTTTTGCAGTCTGTCGGTGACTCGGTGGGCTCTCTTGGCTGGTCTGCCTGCGTGAACCACGCCAACGTGGCCAATTTGATTACGTACTTCGAAACAACAGCGCTTCTGTCCAGTAGAATTTCTGATAGTTATTTGACGCTGATTTTAAAGTCTGTCACAAAATCTTCTTATGGAATGCATAATTGCATTTAGACTTTATTATTTTTTTATAACTTATTTAATTTAGGTGCATTTGCTTTTTAATCAGAGACCATATGAAATGGAAAAAATGGACAAATAGGCGTCCGTCTCGAGGGTGCGTCAAAAAGCGGGCACTCCTTCTGAAAACTGGAATGTCTGTCTTGAAGCCGGACATATGGCCACCCTACCTGGAGGAGTTCTGCTGTGTGGTGGAGTTGCTAATGCTAACGGTTAGCTTCTACTAGCCGGGACGTTCTCTGCTGTTTCCTGGACGCTAAACCAACAACAACCTTCCCTGTCGTGAGTCAAGATGGGTGAGTCCATGAATGTTAACTGACAGTGTGGCGTAGATCTGTCAGGCTTTTCAAGAGTTTCACCATGTGTTTTCTATCAGAAGCTAATGCAGGAGATAGGTGGAGGAGACTATTTTCATGTTCAGCCTGCATGAAACACTCAGAGTGACTGATTATAATCAGAAATAATTATTTAAAAAAATGTTTTTTCAGTGTTCCACACCTTTAAGGTTTGTTTGGGTGATTTATGTTTCATACATTTTATTTTATTAACTTTTACATGGTGTGTCTCTCCTTTTATCATGGCCGCCTGAGCTAGGCTGTAACTCAAACCCTATGATCTAGAGCCCTGCGTGGGACTGTTTTCTTCATCCCGCTCCCACTGAAATTCTGACCATTACCGCCCGCAACCGCAAAACTTGGAGAAATATTTCCCGCACAATAAAAGAGATGCATTGATTTTGTGTTCTTTCTGGTCCTGCAGGAGAAATCATGTCATTCATAGGCTATTAGTACAGAAACCCCATGAATGTCTTTGTTTCGTTTCTCAGGCCTGCATGGCTTTTGACACATTGGTCAGGCTTAGCACACTTTGTTTTCATTTAGTTTTTAACCCTTAAACACTGCTGCGTCACCTCCCGAGGGTTTCTCCGAGGGCTTTTTAAAAAATGTTAATGTTAGACGAGGGTCTCCTTCGGCTGGTAATCCATGGCAGACATCACTCGCCATACATGCTCATCCTGATCCCACACTGTTTCTTTTAGCCGCCCGCTCCCGCAAGATTTGTGTTGTGCAAGATTTGTGTTGTGCCCTCTACTATGATCTGTGTTGGTAAACTGTCTAACCTACACTGTGATCCTAGACAGAAATCAATCTTCTTCTACCGTTACATCAATACCACCTCTGATTTTCTCCAAATAAAGCAATGTCCACCTTTCTGACTTGCCATCCTCAACATCAGACATACTAGCAGTGAACAAATTTCCTACAATGTCATGAACTTGCATCAAGAAGGAAAATTAAATTCAAGTTTTAAATAGGAGAAAGACTTGAGTGATTTATAATCACATTTTTCTCAGTCTTGTGTTTATTTATCTTTCTCTAAGGGCAGAATGATGCCCTTCATGCTAAAACCACCCCTGGTATTACCATCAGCCAGATCCCCACTGGCCTGGATTTACGTTTCTGGTGGCCCTTCTCTTTCTTTGCTCTTGGCTAATTGACCTTTATTAGTTATTAGCTATCCAGCATGTTTTAGTTGTTTCTCTGCTCCAACACATCTAGTTCAATGGTTGAATTGCCATGTTATCAAGCTCTACAGAAGCCTGTTAATTACTGATTAAAATCAGGTGTGTTGGAACAGGGAAACAACTATAGCAGCACTCGAGGACCAGGATTGCATCCCTGGAGTGGGGTTACATTTTAGAAAACAATAAGTTTTGTAAATTCATATTTTTTTATCTAGTGAAAAAAGAATTGCTTAGAATAAAACATTCCTCAGTGTTGGACTAAAAATAGATTAAATGTATTTATACACCAGGAACATGGAAAAGTCACATTATTGAGAAGATATTTTTGTTTTAGTTACTAGTTTAATCGTGTCAGTTACATGTTCATGTAAAATATATGCATTTTTAATAATGTCTTATTTTTCTATTATAATAGGACCCAACAATGCTAAATGTAGGTTATTTCATATTTTTCTATGATCTCTACCTCTTGAACCAGATTAGTGCATTCATTAAAATTCTGCTGTATCAAATTAATCTGACCTATGATGGAAGATCCAAATTCTAGAGTTGGCAAGTGCCAATTTTATTTCTTTTATTATAGTTGTATTGTTATAAACTACACAGAATAGTAGAAAATTAGATCTGCCTCTGATCCATTGATCCCATAGCTTTCTCAATAACTAACAAACAGTGTGTGTGTGTGTGTGTGTGTGTGTGTGTGCGCGCGCGCGTGTGCGTGTGTGTGTGTGTGTGCGCGCGCGTGTGCGTGTGTGTGAAACATTTACTTCCACAAGCTATTTCAGTTATTTTATTATTATTATATTATTAAAATTCGGTTTATGATCAGAATACAGAAAACTAGAGAAGCCCGTGTTTTCAGACCGGAAGAGGTGAGGCTGCAGCTCCTCCACAATAAAAGTCCAAGGTCTGAAGCTTAGAGTTCACATTCCTGGAGCGGGTCAGACTAGAGCAGTACCACCAGACAGTCGGAACCATGACAGAGGCTGACTTATACACGCTGTACAAAGGCGTTTATGTTCCTACAGCTGTTCACACTCCAGAAAGCCTCAAATATTTCGAGGAGTTCACGTTTCGTCCAGACGATGTTCTCATCGCGACGTACCCGAAGTCAGGTGAGTTTACCGCTGAGTCTGACGCACATTTAGGTGTTTGTGCCGGAAGCAGGACGGCTGGGCCCTTTCTGCAGAAGCCTTTAGCTCAGTGTCGCTGCAGCTGCTGGGTGATGTTCCTGAACACAGACCAGGGATGGGTCTGCAGGAAAAGAGGCTGCCCTGCAGCAACAGGTTTAACTTTTCAGCACTGGAGTGGAAACATGCAGGAACTCTCACGTTATTAATGTTGGTTAAAAATAACTGCTTTTAGCTTAAAATGCATCAAGATGCTTTGTGTAAGTAGCTCATTTATTCATGATAAATATAAACATATATGTTATAATGTGAACATAATGCTTTGTTACCTTATTAACCTTTAGGCGTTTTTCCACACAGGAAGAGTTTGAATGTGTTGAAGATCTGCAACAATCTTACAAGAAAACTGTCAAAAACACAAGATAAGAGAAGGAGAAGGGTTAGGAAATGTATGCTTTTTACGTTATCCAGGTTTTATGGTGATGGTTTAGGCTGCATTCAGTCAGTTTAGTCTAAGACCCTGTGGTGCAGGACTAAAAGAGTCATTAAGAAGATAAGAATAACATTAAAAATGGAATTAAAACAGAAAAGATGTACAACTGAACATTAATGATTGGTAAGCAGATGTACGTTTTATTGTGTAATGCTCTGTTTTTGTTTTTGTTTGGGTTTATTATTCTTTCTTTATGATTTTGTCATTAAGAACAGGACAATCACAATGACTTCCCAGGATTATACGTTTCAGAGCCGATTATTACTCTTTTATTTCTGACAAAAACATTTAATTCTTTGGTTGCTATCAGAATGTGGAGAGCAGTTCAGGCAATATGGCAAAAATGCTCCAGATAAACACACACACACACACGTACATATGCATTAAAAAGATTCTTTTTCCAGCAGCATGAGCAAATTATTGGATCTGTAAACACTCAGCTTTCTACCGTGCACAAATAGTCAAACAAATTGATGCTGTAAGGTGTTTAAAAATCTTGATCTAGATGTACCCCTTTCTAACTAACCTGCCCCTGTAAAGGTCTCTGCACAGCCCTGGCTTCAGGTCACAACTGCAGTCTGGTATTTGTCCTAGGCGGATTACCTCTCTGATGCAGTTCTTTTCTGCTGTGTTCCGTCATAATGAATGACATTTCCTCTAGAGTTGGGAAACGTTGACTCCTAAAACCAAGGGTTTTTCTATCAAGAGTAGTTACACAATGTGTCGCTCTAGGGTTTTCTCTCAGATTAACTGATAACAGCAGCCATTCAGACCTCTCCGATATCATGTTTTATGTCTTTCTTTCACTCAGCTGGCTTCTCCTCCCTCTGACATACTTTTTTCTTTTCTTCCATTCTTTTTGGTGTCTTCATCTTTCAGTCCCGTTTCGGTGTGAGAGTAGACACTATCACTTCAGATCTTCTTGGTTTACCAGAGGATGTTCCCCAGTGGTCCAACCTAATTTTCCTACATTGAAAACAACTCTAAAGAGTTTTTAACGCTTTAAACTATTGCTTTCAAACTAGTTTCTGTGGTTCTTGAGTCATACCGTTCACATTAGACAGCACTCTGTAGCCCTCTGCTGACCAGAAACTGCACTTAACAATTTAGTGGTTTGGGTAGGAACACTAGTGGGAGGTCTCTACGTGGTTTACAGCAATAACTGTTTACTACGGTGGCCCTGAAGTGCAAACCACACCAACAAATCACTAAACACAACAACAAATTGAGAAACACAAACAAATTCAGAAACACAACAGCAAAATTGAGAATCACAAAAACAAATTACGAATCACAAACACAAAAGTGAAATCACAAAAACAAATAACGAATCACAAAAGCAAATTGAGAAGCACAATTACATTAACAAAACCGGAAAGGGTAGGTACCAGTCAGCAACAGGAGACCATCACTGATTGGACGACTGAGCTGTTTGTCTTTGGAACTGGAAGTGACTCTGCCTGTAGCGCATTTCGTTTGAAGAACGATGGGATGTTTTGTCCTAACTGTGGGAAAAAGCTCGTTGAGGAGTCACCGAACTTTTGCAGCGGCAAGAGGCTTTATGACGCATCTATCATCAGAGACACTTCACTTCCATCGAGTAAGTTAATTAGCATAATAAAAGGTTCAAGTTACTTATGGATGTATTAGCCTAGCTTTAGCTGTTTCCAGACCATAGATAGCAGAGCAGAGGGTTGTTCCATGAAGCGAGCTCAGAACATCGAGGCTCATTTGAAAATGCATGCAGCTGTCATAATGACAGTAGTGAAGGTTTGGGGGCTGTTCTAGTGTTAACGAGAATATTACAGCAGGGTCGCTATAATATTTATGGAAAACTAATATGCATTACTTTGTTTTGACATCCATGTAGCATGTTTTAAATGGGACCAAAATGTAATGGGAAATCTTTTTTTTTTCAAACACTATAAAATGTCTAAGAACAAAGCTAAATTGATTCTTAAATATTATTACCAGGTCTCAGTTTTGGATGGACTTGTTTGGAGACCTATGAGACTCTGGAAACTTCAATGGAAGCCACGAACACCAATGCTTGCTGAGATTCTGCTTCTGCTGGATTCTACAGAAAGACCTGGATGAATGCAGACCTCTGGAACAAACACAGGATCCAGCCAAGCAGACTTGCATCGTGTCCAGGGGGGTTCCAAACAAACTCTATCTCTAGGCTCACAGGTATTTGAGTTCTTCACAAAATGAATTAAGCTTTTGCAATTTAACAAAATGCAAAGTGTTATGTTATTGCTTAAGTTGGTTAATATATATTCATAATTTTACACATAAGTATGATCCAGCAGTTTATAACCTGCCACTGCATGCGTTGATTTATACATTTCCAAATTGTCAGCAAAAAAAGTCTGATATTTCAAATTCTAATTGTAAAAAAACCTTCACTATTCTATTTTCATTTTGCAGATATGGTTCAAGAGACTGTGGATTTGCTGTTGAGGAGCGCAACCTGGATGTGTTTCCTGAGGAGAGGTTACCAGTTGGATTGTGTGGTGATCCAAACATTGAAGAATATTTACAACAAAACACACTGCAGCAGCCACAAGACTGGGAATCAGCCACATAACTGTATTTGGCTCTGAAGGACATAGCTGGGTTTTACATATAAACTAACTGAACTTAAATTCTAATTGTAAAAAAACCTTCACTATTCTATTTTCATTTTGCAGATATGGTTCAAGAGACTGTGGATTTGCTGTTGAGGAGCGCAACCTGGATGTGTTTCCTGAGGAGAGGTTACCAGTTGGATTGTGTGGTGATCCAAACATTGAAGAATATTTACAACAAAACACACTGCAGCAGCCACAAGACTGGGAATCAGCCACAGAACTGTATTTGGCTCTGAAGGACATAGCTGGGTTTTACATATAAACTAACTGAACTTAAGTTTTTAAATGTGGAATAAGGGCACTCCGCTCATCATCCACTAACGAGCTGGTGCTCTACAACTGATGGACA
This sequence comes from Aphyosemion australe, assembly GCA_006937985.1. Lineage (NCBI taxonomy): Eukaryota > Metazoa > Chordata > Actinopteri > Cyprinodontiformes > Nothobranchiidae > Aphyosemion > Aphyosemion australe. The sequence goes on from SSNS01000894.1 coordinate 46,936, forward strand.
GCCATGCTTTTCCTTCAGTTTTTAATGTTTGTAGTGTTTCCTCTTGCTAAATTGAATACAATATTGTTCATATATACAGCAACTGGCATGGATTTAAATATTAAAATTTAACCACAAGGAAACATTTTAAATTATCTTTAATAAAATCATTTATAAATGATGTTTGTCCAGCATTTCTGTCACTTTTCCAACATACACAATATTCAGAATAAAATAAATGTTCAACAAAACAATAGTTGCTTGTCACATGAATGTGCTTAGTAGTGTGCCAACAGCAGCTGAACTTCACGGGGTAACTCAGTAACTGTAATATGATGACCTTGCTGATTTAAGAACATCCAGATCCTGGAGCATTTTGAATTCCAAAGTCCATGTTGGCCTTGAAGACGCTGTATGAGTCACAGATGGGAGTATTTGCATAGGTGTTTCCAACTGGAAAAGGCGAATCACTTAAAAACTGGATGCATGGTGGTGGTGTCATTCCTGTCCACATGGTGGTGGTGTCATTCTTGTCCACTTGGTGGTGGTGTCATTCTTGTCCACTTGGTGGTGGTGTCATTCCAGCACTGTGGCAAACATCAAATCTTCCAGACGAAATGCTGTTGTGTTCTCTGAAAGAAGAAAGTAAACACTAGTACATTACAGAACATGTATTTCCTTCCCTCTATTTTCATAAAACTATAAATAAAAACGGCCATTCAAACCTTCAGAATCAAGGAGATAATCTGCCCAAAAGCCAAGTGTTAGGACCTCCTTATGCCGCCTGTTGCTTCCGGCTGGGCTGAGATCTGGTCTGAATTACTTTATTATCGTTTCTGCTGTGAAGTGCTCAGGGGGCTGTTCCACAAAGCGAGCTAATCCCAAAAGTCACGCTCATTCTGAAAATCCCAGCTCAATTGCCCCAAATTCGTTTCCAGGAACGAGGCTAACCTAGCCTGGCAAGCCATCCTATATATGTGAATATATATACAAACTTTGCAAGGCAAGAATTTGGTCTAGCTCACAAGGCTAACCTGCAGGCTTTCAGCTCATTCACTATGCAATATGCTTGTGGACAAGCCTGGTCCGTGGCACTCTAGCTGTGAGGTTACAGCCCCCAAACCTTCACTACTGTCATTATGACAGCTGCATGCATTTTCAAATGAGCCTCAATTTTCTGAGCTTGCTTCATGGAACAACCCTCTGGTCTCTGCTCTGCTACGGTCTGGAAACAGCTAAAGCTAGGCTAATACATCCATAAGTAACTTGAACATTTATTATGCTTATTAACTTACTCGATGGGAGTGAAACATGTCAACTAGTTTCAGCCACACTGGCCTTCGTCAGGAAAATCTGACGAAGGCCAGTGTGGCTGAAACTAGTTGACATGTTTTTAATTTAATGAAGCCATGGAAAACTAAAGGCTTTGTAACTTTTTTCATACTCCTGAGTGCCACAGACCTCTTTTGTTGTTATACCTGAATCCCAGAACTGAAGAGTACCGGAGGTATACACAATTCTTTCTACACCCTAGAAGCGCTCCATGCATTTCTGCTATTTTTAAAAAAATAAGAAATTTGATTTTTTATGTAATGGCGCCTTTTGGCTCCCCGGAGCTTCCGTAACGTTAGTTTCACATAGCAGTTTGGCAAGCGTCATAGCACACACGAAAAACAGCAAGCGACAACATGGCTACCGGTGAGTGTGGGAAGTGTGTTCCTAATGCGGCTTTCGTGCTGCCATGCTTTTTAGTAATATTGGCGCAACTCCGGACTTGTGAATGCACATTACGCCTTGGCCCAACAGAGGGTGGTGTCATGATCACGTGGGGAGTTACTGCCTAGCTCCAGCCGGCAACTATATTAAAAATGAAAGTAAACGCGCATAAGTTTCACTTTTGTAAACAGAATCAGCTGATCGGTGTTGTGGTAAATATGCGGCATTGTTTTATAAAAGAGGCTTAAGAAAGGAATAAAATAATTTGTTGTTGGGCGGGTATGGGTTTGCTGCGACAGACGTGGAGCAAGAGACCCCACACTGCAACATTTGCCTAAAGCCCATCACAGTCAAAAGCAGCAGCATCACAAACCTTTTCCAACACCTGAAAGAGAGGCATCCAGCCCAATATGAAAAATGCCAGTCTCTCAGAGACGAAAGAAACTGCAGTTTTCTTTTCTTAATAATTGGGGGGGGAAGAGGTTGCGTTGTCGAGTTAGTGTCTGTGTTCACTAGTTTTGGATTGTGTTAATTTTTATAAACTCTTGTTTGTGAAGGCTGTAAAAACTCCGGACATCGAGTCCAGGGGTTTCCAAATAAGTAAAACAGCACCTCTCTCTCTGTGCCTAGTGTTTTGTCCGGCTGGAAAGATGGAACTTCTGAAACCCAGATCGGTGTTGGTACCAACTCATGGAGGTCCGCTCTGGCCTCCAGAGACCCATGGCAGGGGTTAAAAAATTTAAATGCAGATTTTTAGAACTCAGATCTTTGTCGGAACCATGTCAGAACCGCCGCCCCGACCCCCAGAAGAGATGCGCGGCTCAGCGGGCCAGTCAAGCTGGTTTCTGGGTCGGATCCTGCTCACAGAAGCCCACAGGAGCTCCAGAAACGGATGACAGGTGCTCTCTCTCTCCCTCTCTCTAAAGCTCTCTCTAACATAGCTTACGTAAGTCGTATATGTCCAGCCAGTCATCTAGTGTGACGTCATCGGCAGGCACAGAACCCCAAGCATCTGGCACCACTATGGGCACCACAAACAGACCACCAGAAAAAAAGAATGGCGTCTGACAGCGAGAAAGAAGAGTTAGTTCCCAAGAAAAACTCCACCTCTGTTATATGGAATTGGTTTGGGTTCTCTCCTAGTGACACATTGCAAAAAAGTGTCCTTTGCAAAGTTTGCAACAAAGAGGTTCGCACGTTGAATGGCAACATGACCAACCTTTTTAACCACCTCAGAAGACAACACCCTAAACAATTTACTGAAAGTTTGAAGGCAAGGAGACCAGTGGCAGCCACTCCCCATCCACACCGGCAAAACAAGCTACTTTGATGCAAGCCTTCGACAAAGGCGCTCCATACGAGAAAACAAGTAAGCGCTGGAAAGAAATCTCGGATGCAGTGACATTTTATCTAGCAAAGGATATGGTTCCAATTAGGGATGCAACGATACCACTTTTTTCCAAACCGATACGATACCGATACTTGGATCTGAGTACTCGCCAATACCGATTACCGATACCGATACTTGTACCACACACAAAAATGCAATGAATTGGAATACAGGCTTTTTTGGGAAACATGAACAGCAGGTTCTTTTTGATGAAAATAGTCATCTCTGCATTTTCAGGTGTGAGCCTGTTTCTGCTTTCATTCACAATGTTTGAAACAGCTCCCCTATTGGTCAATATAGAAAACTACAACAGAAATGACAAGTCCCAGTGAAGCCACTTTCAGGCAACTGGTATCGGTACCTGGTATCGGTTAGCTTTTTTCTGGTATCGGTATCTGTATCGGTATCGGCCCGATACCGATACCAGTATCGGTATCCACAGTTTGAATTGGAACTAGGGATGCACCGATACCGATATCGGTATCGGTGCATCCCTAGTTCCAATTCAAACTGTGGAAAATGAGGGGTTTAGAAGACTCCTAAAAGTTGCTGATTCGAGGTACCAAGTCGAAAATATTGCTCCATCACCGCCATTCCCAAACTGTACTCTGACTGCCGTGAGAAGGTGGAATTAAAAGTTAAACGCGTCCAATTTTATGCCACAACAAGTGATATGTGGTCCAGCCGCACGTCAGAGCCTTATTTGTCTCTGACGATCCATTTCATTGAGGACAGGGAGCTCTGCAGTACGACTAGGCCTGGGACGATAACAAATTTTGCTGGACGATATATTGTCCAACAAATTATTGACGATAAACAATATTATTGTCGACATTATCGAGACCAAAATAACCACTTATGTAATGTTAATATATCATAATAATGCAAGTACATCCTTTAAAATGACCCTGTCTCTCCAAAACAATAAATACAATGGCCTATCCAGTGTCAACAACCTAACTGCACTTGAACGCTCTTGTCATCCAGCGTCTTTGGAGGCCAGAGACAAGGAAAACATATACACACAGGCACATGGCGATATATTGAGGCTGGAAAAAATATTGAGTTCATTTCCATCTATGTACGATATATTGACTTATTGATTATCGTCCCAGCCCTAAGTACGACTCTTCAAATGACGTACTTCCCAGAGGATCATATGGGAGAGTTAATAGCTCAAGGTCTAAGAGATGCTCTTGAAAGCTGGGAACTTAAGGACAAATTGACTTGCATGACCACAGACAGTGGGGCTAACATGGTCAAAGCCTTGGACCTCAACAGTTGGACTCGTCTGCCTTGCTTTGGGCATATTCCTCACCTAGCCATTGGTAAGTGATTGTGAAATAAAATGACATGAATTGCCTTAGCCTATTTTTAGCATACAGAGATATGTTCACAGTCAAAGAAGTCCAATGTGCTACCGTTTTTTGCAAAAAATTGTAGTTCCCCTTTATATTTACAGAAAATACATTATAGAGAAAATATATTGTTGTTAAAAAGCAATAATTGCAGTATTATTTTAATGACATGGTGTAAGAGAGACATTCTGTTTCAGGCTATTATAATAACTGATTACTGCAGACAGACACATAATAAGCCTACAATATGAATGTCATAAATTTTCTGTACGAAAAAAGACAAACTTCAACTTATAAGAATATTTTTTTCATAAAATGTTCAATTTAGAAATATAAGACTATTATACATTTAATTTAATTTGCATTTTCTGTGATTATTTATTTTTAGAAAAAGGTTCCAAAGGTCCTCATGTTGCCCTCACCTCATCCATCTTCAAAAAAGTGGTCAGTACATTCTCCTTCAGCTGGAAGAAAAAGAGGGACTTGATGAAGGCTCAAACTGAGCTCAAACGACCTCAGCAAAAACTTCTGACAGAGTCACCGACACGATGGGGTTCCAGACTTGCTATGGTGGAAAGGGTAGGGCTGGGCGATATGGCAAAAATTTCATATCCCGATATAGCTCATTTTATATCCTGATAACGATATACATAACGATATGGCATTGTTTCTTTTAATTAAATTCATAGTTAATATAAAATTGCAAGTGTTTGCACCAACTCACCAAACCCACGTTTCTCGACCGTGTAGATTGGAACCATATCTTTGCAGATGTGCTTGTCAACTGCAGTAGTGATCTCCTTCATCTGCGGGAGTTGTGGTTATATGGTGTGCCACGGCTAAACGCCTGTTGCAGTGTCTGTGTCTGGAGTTTGTTATGAGCGCTTACGCTACAACTCGACGCTGCTTTTACGGCTTTTGCTTGTTGACTCTCTCTGTATTCTTTATCGTGGTTCTTGCGCAGCTGATAAAATACATTTGTAGTGTTGGAGTCTGTTGTTGGCACCGGGAACCGGCAAACTTTACAAACAACTGCTTTCTGGTCCGCGTCGGCCTTCCTACACCCAAACCACATCCATACAACAGAAGTTTCCCCTCTTTTAGGTACAAGCTCCTCCGTTTGGGTTGGCAGGTCATCCTGTTGAAAATTACCCTGGTCTTAACCGCGTCCGCTACCGTCCTCCTCCATGTTTGTTTATGCATGGGTAGCGTGGCGCGCTGCGCGTGCATGGACATGCCGTAAGGCATCATGACGTAAAATACTGCCGTAAAACGCCGTATCGTGGTGTAAACGATAGAGCTTCATATTAAACGATAGACATTTTCTATCGTACAGACGAAACATTTCGTCATATCGCACAGCCCTAGGAAAGGGTGTTGGACCAAGGAAGGCCATCTCGCAAGTTCTGAAGGAGGACAAGAAGAGCAGGCACTTGTTATCATCATGGCAAGATCTTGATGTGATGGAGTCCATGAAGAAGGCCCTGGGTCCACTAAGGGATGTCATATGTAAAGCCAGTGCTGCACCTGCTCAGAGTCAGCCTCCTTAACCCAAATGACGATGACAGCGAACTCACAAAGTCTATGAAGACAACCATCCTCAGCTACCTCATGGACAAATACCAAGATCCCGTCACTGATGCTCTGCTGGACATGTCCTCACTCATTGATCCAAGGTTCAAGTCACAGAAAGAAAGAGAGTATACAATCCAGGGCTGTGTCTGAGCTGGAGACAATGCTGACAGCACAAGAACAAGAGCATCCATCTGCATCTCCCTCCACATCACAGAGCTCTGAAGCAGCACCAAAATCAACAAGAAAAACTCTTGCCAGCTTTTTTATGTAGATTGGATTTTAACAATGTGTGCTACCCCAAAAAGCAAATTGAATTTGCCTTGTTATGCAGCAGGTGTGTGCACTTTAATGTTGTTGCGTTGGTTGTTTCTCATTTTGAATCAAGCCAAAGAAAAACACGGACTAAAAAACTTGAAGTGTTGATTGTCAATTTTTTTGTTTGATCATTTATTTTGTAATAGAACAACTTTGCTATATTTCTTACTTACACTAAAACAAGTGTTCATTACAGATTTTAAGCTCCCCTCTAACCCTCCTCCTGTCTGTAGACGTTAAAGTGTTTACATTTTTTGGATTTTGCCCGTAAACCCTTGTGAAAGTGTATGTCGCGTATTGATAGCAGGCCATACTGCTGTCTTTCTGCCACACAGGCACTCGCACATGCGCACAACGCTGAAACAATGTCAACAAAGATCCTCCTATAGCTGAAGGGGATCTGGAGCTGAGACAGGAAGATGAATGCATGAAGCCAAAAACAGCTTTGGGGGTGTTCTTCATGAGGAAATAACAATATAACATGGTGAAAAGCTCCAAAAAGTTGAAAAGTTAAAGGCTCTTTAAAGGTTAATGTGATCTTCTGGTGTCGGACGTGTTTTTATCTTGCAGCCTGAGCTTAAAGTAGCTCTCCAGAGTATTTCTTTTATCTGATGGCTCCATCTAGTGGCTGACAAGCGTATCGCACCAATAGTTGGTGGACTCTGTAATTTAAGATGGCGACTGCACGTTTCTTGTTTATGAATGTGCTTCTGTAGCCGACAAACAGAGCTAAAACACATTGTTTTACAAGTATTATTCTCATGTCATGTTGTGTTTTCATATATTTATATTTTAAAGACTTACTCAACGCTGCATCGGTACTTCCTTAAATTTGAAGCATTTAAGCAGTAGTCTAACACTATTGGATAGTTCAGGTCGGCGCTCAGTTTCCTATTGCACGGATTTTATGGGGCAGGGGGCTGCTTAGTAAAAAAAAAATGTATGGCTTACATTATATCACACTACATGATAAGACAATCACTTTTATGGATTTCTGAAAAATCAAACATAATTCCTGAAAGGGAAAAACTCCAAATTGCTGCTTTAAAAATAGAAAAACCAGCACAGGGTCTAAGGGGTCATAGGTCAGATTTGTATAAGAGTTCAGTGACCTGTCAAAATTGCACAAAAATGATCAGTTTTTGGTTGAATTTGCTGCAAATGAGAAGCTGCACCTTGCTGGAGGAACTGACTTCAATTCTGCAGCCAAAGTGTGTGTTTTTTCCATATCTGACCACAGACTTACTTACATTTCTTGGCACATTTTTATCTGTTTTCTAATCTTTCTTTAAACTAGGTGACCACATTCTCTAACCTGTTCATAAGAGCTTCAGGTTATCAACAAAAGAAGAATCTTTGAACCTTGGGCTTAAACGACCACTGTCATCACCCTTAGTGACTGAAGTTTGCCACATCCTCCCTAACCTCATTATGAGACTATCAGATTGCTGCATGGCCACTTCATCTGAAAGTTGCTCAGACTTTGTCAGAAAAGCATAAAGCAGCATTAACATTAGCAATAGAAGCTCTTCTCTCCTCTGAGAGCTGTTGCCTCATGAAATGAAGCTAATGCAGGTAAACGGTTCATCCAGTGTTGCCAAGGCCACCACCACAGGCTCTCCTAAGCTGAAATAGTCGTATTTGCTGTTCCAGCTAGTGTCTATTCCAATTATAGGCTTCTGCATGTGGGCTCCATCTAGCCTCTCCTTACCCCTGGTGCTTGTACAGAAATAAAAACTGATTTTAGTTTTTGTACGAATTTCACGCAGGGCTGGGATCTGATCAAAGGAATTGCAGACTAGTAAGTCCCAAAAAGGTCTTTCTTCTCATGTTGGATGCAGCATCCAGCAGCACCTGAGCAAAGTTCTCAGCTGTGACATGAGGTAAAATGCTCTGGTTCTTGAGCTAAAACAGATCAGTGGATTTCCCCAACTTTGTTGGAACCTGCCTCGACATCATTTGTGGCATTTGTGTTTTTGTCTGACGTCAAAAAGCCAAAACACGTCCACAAGACTGAGCTGTTTGGTCCCTTATTGTCAACGACGTCATTGGCTGTGTCCTGTTTTTTTTTTTTCTTTTACACAGTTTTTTTGTAATGTCATTACCATTGAAAAAAGAATTTAAAAAAAAAAGAAATACCTGAAGTACGAGGCTACAGCTGCACAAAAATTAGCCATTAGCGCATCCTGCTGCTATTGGGCTGTCAGCATGGCTCTATTCCAGCCACGTGATTGGTCTAACGCAGAGCAACACAATCATTTTTAGCTGTTCATCTGACCTTTAAGGTTTTTATCGACCCGTTCTCATATGTCTATCAAGGAAAAGTTATTTTGAAAGTTTGCTTTAACACCCAGCTCCAACAGATATGATTGTAGATTAGGGTTAGGAGTAGGGACTTCTTCTGCTGTCACTTACGTCAGACTCTGCTACAGACGTGCAAACCAAACTACCACCTTCAAAAACCATTAAAGTGATGTAACACAAGGCCTGCTTTGTTTCTGGTCTCAGGGTTTTTTGTGAAACAAAGCAAGCATCAGATCTGGGTTTCATCTAAGTGCCAATCTTCTGCTCGTTTCCTCCTATTGAAGCCTCAGCTTCATACATCTCATCACTACAAAGACCCAGGGTTTGCCGGACTTATCCCACATAGCAAATTTGGTCTTTGGCCCACATACCGCAAAGAACGACGGCCCTGTGGTGGCCCAGATCTGGTTTTCCAGAGGTGGCCGCCATTGGCGGGTGTAAGTTCCATGTGTGGGTCAGAACTGGGCCAGACCAAATTTGCTATGTGGGATGCTTCACAAGACTAATGTTAGATTTCATTGGTCTTCTCCTTTCACTGACCCTAGCCTGACTAACTACAGAGAGAATTGGACTTTGGACCAACCGGGATTAAGAAGCTTTCCAAGAGTGATAACCAAGATCAGCTCTATATCATAATACAACATATTTTAGACAGACTTGTTTTCGTTGTGTAGGAACAACATGGATGCAGGAGATCGTCCCTCTGATCCTAAGTGGAGGAGATCCAGCTTCTGTTGAGACTCTGCATAACTGGGACCGTGTCCCCTGGCTAGAGGAGATGCGGGCCCTTGTTCTGAACCTTGATGAGAGGCCATCTCCTCGCATGCTGACGACCCACTTCCACTATGACATGATGCCAGCATCTTTCTTCAAAGTGAAGCCAAAGGTAAATCTGCCACTTGCTTTGTGTCAAGAGTTTAACTTTGGGACCACTCAAGTGTTCCTGAGAAAATGTTTTCCTCAGAGAAAAACACACATTTCTAAATGATTTACGGGTTTTACTTCCCATGTTTCCTCATTTAATCACTTGGTAATGTGCATTTCTTTCCTCCCACAGTCAGATGACATGGACCCACCTTGTCTTCAAGAACATGTTTTATGTTTAGGCAGTTCATGTTTGAGTCAGGCAATTCTCTGGAACAGACAGCTTTTTAAGCTTCAGTGCGATAATTAGGCTAAATGTGTGCCAAACGCAAACGTTTTGTTGATTTTTAGATCTCCCCAGGATATGCAGAAATAAATAACTGCTGTACATTTGTAGGTAGAACTCACTATTGCTACCTTATAAGCTAATTTTTGAAGCTACTAAGCTAATTATCATTAGCTTTGTTATTTATTTGTGGAGTTTGATTCCCAAAACATACCAAGGATTTTTTTTAATAAATGCGTGTAGTATGGATGAAAGGCTTAATGTTAATTAGTTACTCTGATGAAATTTCCTAAGATCAATCAACACATACAGTCAGACAGACCTCCAAGACGGCAGCCAAGGAATTCTGCACTCCTGTGTCTGCAACAGAGTTAAACATTATTAGTGTTTTTTTTGTTAGGCCCTACCTGCTATTATCAGCTAAAGTGACTTCTGCACCTGGTCAGCTAGCCTCTAGCACCTGGTTCACCATCCTAGCCTGCTAGTCTCCTCTACCAGACCCGCCAGCCTCCATTTCTTGCAGGTTGAAAACATTATGACTCATACATGTTCTTTCAGTTTGGTGGGCCTATCACAGTGCTCTATTGGTTTGGTAGGCCAATCACAGCACTCCATCGGTTTGGTAGGCCAATCACAGCACTCCATCGGTTTGGTGGGCCAATCACAACACCCTATTGGTTTGGTAGGCCAATCACAGTGCTCTATCGGTTTGGTGGGCCAATCACAACGTTCTACTGGTTGGTGGGCCAATCGCAGCACTCTTATCTGTTTGGTGGACCAATCACAACGTTCTACTGGTTGGTGGGCCAATCACAGTGCTTTATTGGTTTGGTGGGCAAATCACAGCACTCTTATCTGTTTGGTGGGCCAATCACAACGTTCTACTGGTTGGTGGGCCAATCACAACGCTTTATCAGTTTGGTGGGCCATTCACTGCGCTCTAATGGTTTGGTGGGCCAATCACAGCGCTCTATCGGTTTGGTGGGCTAATCACAGCGCTCTATCTGTTTGGTGGGCCAATCACTGTGCTCTATCAGTTTGGTGGGTCAATCACAACACTCTATCGGTTTGGTGGGCAGATTGATGCGACAAAGTGGAACGACAAAGTGGAACAACAAAGATGGCGGTGGCTCGTTTGAAATGGCTTTGGCATCAACTTTGGACTATTTAGACTTTGGCTTTTCTTTGAGTCAAGAGGAGATAGAAGTACTTAAGTCCTTTATTTAGAAAAAGGGTGTATTTGCGTCTTCTTCAGCCATGTATGGCGGACTGCTCTGTTGACTGACATCCATAGTGGTGAATATGTTGTTCATTGTCTAATAGCATGTGGAGACAGATTGAAAGACAAGATTCCACCCCATGGCTAAGGTCTATGAGTCGTGGCCAGACTACATATTCACATTTATAGGATGGTTTGCCAGGCTATTTATTTAGAGTTTTGCATTAAAATGAGAATTACATCCCCTGAATAAAAAGGTGGCTGTCATTTGTTTGTTTTTTAACTAGAGCTTGCACATTGTGGATGTTTTTTCTACCCTTTTCATGCTCTCTAGAAGACACTGTACAATTTCTTAGTTACTCCACAGCTTTAATTTTTTATAATAACCTTTTGTCTAAAGCCTAATTTATACTTGTCCGTCTACGTCAGTACGGAGACATGCAGCATCATTTTGCGTCGACGCAAGGGCTCTCGGACGGGCTCGCGGAGGGTGACGGAGACATGCCCCCAAAAAAAACTGTCCGTCGAGAGCCACGGAGAGCGCAAGCTTGTGATTGGTCAGGACGCCGCTTCCTTGAAATACATCAACAGCACCGCCACTGCCGACTAGAGGTCGACCAATATTGTTTTTTCTATTGCCGATGCCAATATGAGGCGGTCATGGTCAGCCGATGGCCGATAAGTGCTGCCGATTTTTTTGGGCCGATTTCATGGCCGATATTTTGATGTTTTGCACCTTATCTGAATGATAAATGAACAATAATAACAGTGGATGCACATTTCTGTCTTTCTAATCAGTTTTTAAACACTGAATTTACCAACTATTGTATCTTAATTTTGTGCACCGCTCAGTGTTAAAACCAAACATTTACCAAGATTAATAAAAATATCAATAAACTGACCAAGTATTAAATATACAAAACGGGCAAAAAAGAAATGCCAGTTGATAATGTTTCAGAGCATTTATTGAGCAGATGTTATTCAGGGATGTACATTTACATGTAAATAAAAATAAATACAATTTTAGAATATAAAGACAAATTCTACTGAAAAATATGAATAATTTAATAATAATGTTAAAAACACGATAGCAACCTGCTAAAACACACAGGCAACATCTAAAGTTCATTCAGTCTTTTTTAACTCACTAATTCTTAACATTTTCATGTAAAATATAAATGAAACCCTTTAGTGCTCTTGACTCTACTTTTTACCTTTTTCAGCTTCATCTATAGCCACCTGCTGGTATCACACCTCGTCTTCCATGCTGGACTTGACTTTAGTTGAGCCATCAGACAGAAACTAAACAGGATAAACAGTTGTTAGTATTTTTGTAAAGCATCCATCTTCATTTCAGTCGGTAGCAGAAAGAACAGAGGAGAACTCCAGCAACAAAGAACTCAGCACATAATAAATATTACAGAAACATTTGAACAATTACACTCATCTGTTAATAAAAGTGCACCCTGCTCTTCACTAGTGTTACTGACTGCTGATGTTGGACAGATATAAAGTGGAAACGAACCGTACAAATTAAACAGTCTTTAGTCAGAACACTCTCGGCTGTTTCTGATCACAGAAAACGCAAGAGCTCTCATTTATATAGTGAACATTAAGCAAACTACGCAGTCCAGTCCGCACCGACCCACATGAGAAAAGTCCCGAACTCTGAAACACACCGCCGGTGTCCGCGGGGGAAGGAGGAGGGGTGCAGCTCGGAGTCCGTCTCCTCTCCTCTGCACTCAGAGTGAAATTCTCCGACTCCCATACAGGAAAACGATTTAATTTATAAACCTGGAGCTAATATGTTAAGCAGATAAGCAACTGATAGTTTAAGAGGGTCTGTAAAGTTGACAACAAGCTAGCAAACATTAGCAGCATTCTGCCGGTTACCGGCGGTTCTTACGGCTCGCTTTTCCTTTCACTCAGCGAAGTATTATTTCATATTTTACTTTTAATTAACACTAAATATACAGCTATAAGATTTTGAAACACCAAAAGAGAAATCTTACCTTTTACAAGAGGAAGTTATAGACCTTTTTCACAAAATCCGGAAGTGCGCGATCATTGGGAAAACTCCTTCCTAAATAGGTCAGATTTCAGTCAGCATGGATCATGTCTGCACTAAAAACCTTTTACATTTGCCCAATATAAAATTCTAAATAGGTCGCAGAAGACCACAAAACACACAGCAATATGATACTGGAACGCAGAGCTGCTACCCATGAAAAATAAATAAATTACAGCTATATTACATTACAACATGATAATCTTATTGTTCTAACAATATAATTTTCATGTTCTTAGAATAAAAAATTCACTTTGAAACAATATAATTTCATGTTCTAACAACATACACATGCATAATATAGAATATATAATATAAAATGTATGATATTTATATTGTACAACTGTGATAAACGGAACGTGAAATTTATATTGTTTGAACAATAAACTGTTAACGTGGCATTGCGTTAATTTTATTTTGTGTGGGTGGCAGCTCTAAACTATGAGTTCAGGATCATTTACTTGTCATGAACACATAAAAGAACTTAAATTATAGCAGAGTTAGCTTTGGAGAACTTACCTGCGGGGGCTAACGTAGCATCATCATGATCCAGCCTTGTCGCCTACTTTGCCTTTTCTAGCTCCTGGCTCTCCAATTCCTGTGCTGCACAAACTACCGTCTGTGTTACCGAACATGTAGACTGCTGGGGTGAAGTTATTCCAGGAGAATAGGCATGGTACCGCATCCGAGTTAAGACGGCTAACACTTAGCCCCAGCACGAAAACATAGCCGTGAAGTGTCTGCTGCAGACGTAAGTATTTCCCCTTTAATTAACAAAATTGAGCCTCTCCTCACACGTGATCGCCCTTAGACGGTTTTGTCTTACATCGGTAGATGTTGGAAATGAATGGAAATGGAGATAGGGCTGCTTCAGAGCATGAGAAAAACAGACTGATCCCCAAAAGTAACACTGCAATAATTCTTATTTTCTGCTGCACTGACCTATTTCCGGTTAAAAACCCTGGATGATGAAGCTTAATGGTTAATAAAGGAGTCACGGAAGCGCTATGATGCGCTCCGTCGCGCTTCCAGGAGACGGTACTGTAGGAGGCGAGCTGCCATGGTTCGCCGCATGCTACAGGAGCGAGCTACCCGGCGTATATGGAAACATTCACGACCAAGTGGCGAAGTTTTCTGGTCAGACGTGTTGAAAAACTTTGCTTTCCCAGTCACGTGATATATGTAATCTAGGTGCGCACCAGCGTCCCCCGCTCCCCTCCTGCTCATCCTCCTCCCTGTCCGGAACTCGACCTCACCAGTCTGAAGCAGCCACCCTGTCCGTAACAAGTCCGGTCCTGTTACTAGGGGCTTCGTCCGGTCTAATTCAGGAAAAGGTTTACCGGATGTTTGTATTCAGACACAAACGTCTTACGGACAGAGTCCCGAACATTTCCGTTTTTCATGGCCTGTCTGAAGGGGGCTCTAGACTCTTTGGTCCAGTGGAACACAAAAACCACTTTGGTCACGTAAACATGCTACCTGGGGTAATCATTAACTGTAAACCTAAAAAGAAATTCAAAGTTGTCATGAGTTTCTGACATCCTGTAATCTCTGTAGGTGATCTACGTCGTGAGGAATCCCAAAGATGTGTTTACGTCTTCCTTTCACTACTTCGGTAGCACCTCCTTCCTGGTGAATCCAGGCCCACAGAGTGACTTCCTCCTCAAGTTCCTTGAAGGAAAAGGTCTGTTTATCTACTATACCATCTACCCTAGGGTTAATTATATTCTAAATGGAAAATTAAGGCTGAATCCCATTTCTACATTTTTCACTGCCGATCTACTGAGCTACTGTATTACGGTAAAATTCCTAATCATGACTAATTTGGTCATTATAGAATATTTAACACAGATTCTCAGTGAGTTGGGAAATGCTATCAAGATTTCACGTTAAGCAGCCTGCAGGCACCACTGGACATCGACAGGTGGCAGACTTGTGCTGTTTGGTAGGGAATAAAACTTACGACAGCACGAGTTATGAAACAAAAATTACTTTTATCATACTAGAATCAATACTAACTGGTGTAATCAAATATATACATTCAGACACCTTTAAGCACATTTAAACACAAACTTGTTAAACTTAATCTTCTACTTGACACACCAAGAAAACCTGGACAAGCAGAGCTGCTATGAAAGCAGAGAAAAGCTGCTACGGAAGCCTGGAGGTCGATATGGAGTTAGTTTGAGGGGGTTCAGGTACATTGATGTTTAGAAAACATATCACTAAATACCATTTCACAAAGCTTAGTGGGGTTCATATTTACTAATAATGGAGATAAATCCAGTGTGCTTCTGGTGGCCACCCAGGTCAACTCCTCTGGATGACCACCTGCTGGTTGTCCTTCCTGTCTTGCACCATCCTTGGTCCTGGTAAAAACTTTATCACAGGTCTGCCCATCTCTGACAATAAGTCAGATCATTTTCTAAGATGGCTCACTTGGAACCCTTGCAGAATCTTGTTACTGCAAAATAACTTTGTGAGGTCCTCGCAATAGAAACCTTCAGTCTTCATGGCATTCCTGCTAATATCAGGCTGGATCTAGGACCTTAGTTTGTTTCTAAATATTTGGGAGAGTTCTGCTAGCTGCCTAATATCAGTATCAGGTTGCCCTCTGCCCACCAGAGTCACTGAGGATAATGCCTACGCCATTGGCTGTCTCCTTTGTTCATGGCGTTTGGGGTGTGGCCTTCATTCGCTGGTTGACTGGGAGGTCTATGGGTCCAAGGAGCAGTATTGGGTCTGGGTGTGCCATATGCTTGCCTCTGACCAAGTACAACCCCCCCCCCCCCTCATATGTTAAAGATGGTTGATTTCTGACTCACCCATGCACCTACTCTGTTTCTGAGGGAAAGACTAAACTTTTGTGGTCCTGTTAAACCAGTTCAGTCAAATCTGGAATATTTAACCGTTTTCTCTTCCTTCAGTTTTGTTCGGCTCCTGGTTTGATCATGTGAAGGGCTGGCTGAATTCTGAGGATAAGCAGCACATATTTTACATCTCGTATGAGGAGATGATAAAGGTGAGGGAGGAGTCACAGTCATGCAGTAGGAACCAGAATCTGAACATGAACTGAGGTGTGTGTGTGTGTGTGTGTGTGTGTGTGTGTGTGTGTGTGTGTGTGTGTGTGCGCGTGTGTGTGTGTGTGTGTGTGCATGTGCGTGTGCGTGTGTCTGCCACAGGACCTGAAGGACTCTGTGACCAGAATCGCTCAGTTCCTGGAAAAACCTCTGGATGCTGAGGTGATAGAGTCAATCACAAACAGATGTGTGTTTAAGAACATGAAGAAGAACAAAATGTCCAACTACTCGGCGGTTCCTTCAGAATATATGGATCAGACAAAGTCGGAATTCCTCAGGAAAGGTATGTTTATGGGAATGACGTGAAGAGTGTGTGAGGATCTCAATGGGAGGAGAAAAACAAATCCCTGAATGTGTTTCTGGATATAACTGAAACTGGTTTGAACACAAACCTAATGTTGCACTTGCCTTGTGTTTTATTTCAGGAGTAGCTGGAGACTGGAGAAACCAGCTTACAGTAGCTGAGGCAGAGCTCTTTGATGCTGTCTACAAAGAGAAAATGAAGGATGTAAAACACACATTTGTGTGGGATTAAACAGCTAAAACAGACGTGTCAGTCCTAAAGACTGCACATAGACGTAACCTACAACCATATTAATCCTTTGAATGTGGTACAACACATTAACGAAAACACAATCACCTTTTAACTCATTAACTGCCAGCCGTGTTCTGATCAGAAAGCCCCTGACTGCCAGCGTTTTTGAGCATTTTTACTGTTTTTGAAGAGTCACAGAACATTGTGCTCTATGATCATGTAAACGCCAAAACTACCAAAAAAAAGAGTAGACTCACTTCTTACATCAGGAAGAATCACCGTATTTCTAGCGTTATCCGTTCTTTCACAATCTGTTGTCGAAACGTGAGCTGCAGAAGCATTTCTGGTTGGCGCATCGCTTTTTTCACAGCAGCGTCCCAAAACAAACTTGTAATCCATTGATTTTCCGCTTCCCGATCAGATGATGTCTGACATACACGGATGAAGATCCGCTTTAGACGTGATGTTTGTTCTCACGGTGAGGGGGCTCGCTCCGACGCCCGCCCCGTAAAAAAATGCAAATGACATCTATAGCCGTCAATGGCAGTGAATGAGTTAAAAGTTATTTGAACCTTAGATTTAAGCCAGTTCAGCCCACCTGGGTCCCACCTCCCACCTGGCTTCCATATTGCGCCCAGCCACGTCCAATTTCCCCCAGGATGGTGGGCCCAGATGGTGACCTCCTGTAACCTTTTACACCTCCAGATATTTGTTGACTAGCTCCCCCAAAGCCCGCGATTGCAGGGGAGTTATCCCTCATCAAGGCCTCCGAATCACTTTTAGTCCGACCTTTCCCCTAAAGTAAGTGGAATGCTCCCTTCAGGTTGGAATTATTTATCTTCAGTTGCACCCAATCCTGGTTCTCCAGGGCCACCATCTGGCACGTTAGAGGTTTCTCTGCTTCAACAGGCTTCTGCAGAGTTTGATGAGCTGCTGAACAGGTGATTCAACCACTGAATCTGGTGTGTTTGAGCAGATAAACAACTACATGGGATAGGGATCTCCAGGACCAGGGTTGGAGAGCCCTGCCTCAAGTAGGACCACTGGACCAGGGCTTCATCTGCTGTAATGAGAGTGTTGCTTTAATCTGTCGTAAGCTGAACCAAATGTCAACGCTCTGGATTTACTGGTCCACCTCCATCCCAACACCAGATACAAGAGGCTGAAACGAGCTTCCTTCATAGGAAAACCTGGATCCGTTGTTATGTTGGTGCAAGTTTTTTTACAAAGTGTTTTGTAAATTTTCAGACATATTTAAAAAGGCCCTGCAGCTCCCAACGCTAACCCTGTTAGTCGCCGTCGTCCGGTGAGATGAGATTATCATCAGTGAAATCTGAAAAGCCTAAAACTACCAATAATAATAATTATAATCAAAGACTTTCCTCATCTAAAATAGCACCTTACCATTTCTAAGCATTTATGTTCTCATTCACTGTTGTTTTGATGCTGATAGCAGGTTTTTAAACTGCAGAAAGATGTGCACTCTAATGAAACTCCTGACTCCATTCCTGTTTAGTTGGGTTTTAGCAGCAGAGTTGATCTCAGATGTTGTCTTGACTTCACTGTTCTGGTTTAAGTTCTCACATACAGACTCGTGTCTGGCTCCCTCAGACAGATCAGTTTTACAAATAAGCATTTATTTTTATTGTTACTCTGAATGGAACCGTTTGACTTGATTAAAACTCAAATAAAAGACTGTGTCTGGATTTGGATTTGAACTTTTTACCTTTTTGTTAAACCGCCTCTTTAAAAGACTCCGCCCCATGACTGGGTGCTGTCGATGGCTCGTGGTCAGACGATATTTACATATATAGGATGACTTGCCAGGCTACTCTAGATCAGTAAATGTGTACAAAAAATAGGGCATAAATAGAGGCGGTTGCCATGGTAACACATGTCTGATGTTGGCTGATGATAATGGTGATTTAAAGATTTGGGTCGACTAAATGAGATCCAGTTGGAGAAGCGTTTCACTAGGATGAGCTTAACCGTTTGATCAGGAACAAGAATATCTACCAAACTGAAAGAACATCAGTACGCCACGCTCTGGTCACTCTAACCCTAACACGACTGGAAGAATGTGGGCCTGAATGCTTTTGCAAGTGCAAGTTAGTAAATCATCTCATGAACCACTGGACGGATTCTACTGGTAACGTAATCCATCCTGAGGGTCACCGCTACCTGAGCTCAGAGAACTCAGAGAGGGTCCTAACTCAGTCTGGTCTACAGATCTTGAGCTGATCTTTGATGTGGTTGCTAGCTGAGAGTTATTGCCATCACACACTTTGACTAACACACGTTTTGTGAGTGTTGCTCAGAACTTTGAATCAACTGTCAGCAAAGTATCTCAGAACCACTTTCATAAAGTACAGTGTGTGTACTTCTACTACTTGTGACATTTTAGTCACTCACTGCTAATTCACCCTAGCTAACACAGACGTGTATGACTCCTTTAACTTTGCAGCTATTGAGCCAATATTTGATAGTGAAGAGTTAAAACTCTAGCATGAAAGGCAGCTTTTTATTTTCCTGTGAAACCTTTAGCCTCATGCATGTTTAGTCGCTGACTCATGAGGAAGTTCTATCTAGATCTATCTGGTAACCACAGGATGTGCACATGACCTGCAGAAGTCCTGTGCAGCACAGCTCAAACTACGTTTAGCAACATGTTACGATAACAGGAACAGAATGGTGTCACATATCTGACATGTTTGCCCTGTTTTATCTATCGGCTCGACTTGTGTGTGATCTTAGTGCTGATAAAAGCATTTACGGTTTAGGTTCTCGCCTTAAGAAGAAGAAGAAGAAGCCATGTGTAGAAACTTCAAACTACAAAGATGAGAAGAATTCTGGATTTCTAGTTTCTTCTCATTCCTTAAAACCCAGATGGTTTAACTCCTTTTGGACTGTTGTCACAGATTCTCATGGAAGTGCCCAGATGGAGTCTCAGGATAGTTCCTGTGTTAAAATTAGACATCAGAATCAGAATAGACTTTATTGTCGTTGTACAGGGTACAGCGACATTGGAGTGCCTCCATTTGGTGCAGGATAAATGTAAAATCAACACAATCAATCAAATCAAATTCAATCAAATAAATGTAAAATCAACAGTAATATGTGCAAACATTTAACAATAAATAGTTTTAAAAACTAGATGGTATTATAGTTATTATCTCATATTTCAGGTTTTAAAGGGTTAACTTGACTCCTTGGTACCATGAGGTGCAACAGGTAGTAGATGATGAGCAGCGTGTGTTCAGGTCAGAGCTGGAATAATCCAGAGCAGTAATCATACAGCCTGTGTCTTCACTTTAGAAAGAGCCCAGACCAGCACAAAACTCACTTAAGATTCACTGTGTTGTTCTTCGGATTTCTTTTTAATAAACGGGATAAACTGACCATTACTTTGAGAGATGATGATGCTATAACAACAGCTCAGCTGTTGCCAGGCAGAAATGCCGGATGTATTCCAGCTGGAGATTCCAGCCTGTTCTCCGTTTCCAGACACAAGAAAAATCTGGAGCATTCAAGGGCCTCATGTATAAGACTTTGTGTTTGAATCCTTACCAAAACTCTACTTCAGCAAACAAGAAATAACTTACCCAAACTTATTTTCCAACCCATAAAACTCTGCTTCCACACAATCCCTGCTGTATAAATCACACCTGTCCTAGAAATGCTCAGGTGTTTCTGGATCACACCCCACCTCCTACACACCCAATTTTAACCATAAATGGTCAATGCACAGCACTTCATGAATATTCTGCATATAAATAATCCAGCTGATAGATAACCATAGCAACCGAGAGGTCTGTGAAACGCAGTTTCACTGAGACTGAAACCGAGGTGCTTGTGGGTGATGTAGGGGCACGGATAAATGTCTTATAGGCCCAGCGTTGTTGCAGCGGTGGTCGTTAGGGCAGGGGGCGATCACAGCGGACATAAAAAATAAAATAAAAACATCAAAAAGAAGTGGTCAGATGGAGGCAAAGAGGAAGCTGGTAACGATCATCAATGCCATCTAAAACAGCTGCACTGTGGTGCTCAGGGATCGCTGAGATATTCCAGACCTAAGAGGAACATTTAATTGAACCCAAAAGCATTTTAGGCAGGGCATGACTTATATTGTTCATATCAAACAAATATCAGCCCGCCTGTTGGCTAATTCCTGCAGAAACATGCCAGTTGTGTGGGAATCCTTGTATTGATTAGATGCAGGAGGTTGTGACCTAGAGTGAAACTGTTTGGGAATTAGGATCAGAGCTGCACTATAGGTGCTGGAAAGGTGAAACCTGAGGCCTCCTCCTCTATTTAAGGTAGGTTTTTCCCATTTGACATAGATGGCTTCCCTTACTCCTCTCTCAAACCATCTATCTCTGTCCAGAATGTGTATATTGTCATCTTCAAAAGTGTGTCCCTGGTCCTTCAGGTGTAGGTGGACTGCAGAGTCTTGACCTGAAGAGGTGGCTCTCCTGTGTTAGGCCAGGTTTGGCCAAATGGCACTTTAGTCAGGCAGAGAGGGAAAAAAACACAAAGTGGCAGATTGTAATCACAGTTTGCTTTGTAAAAAAAAAAACACACAATATTAATTAATTATGAGCAAAACATATCAAATGTGCAAAATGAAAATTACTTTCATGTACTTAAATTTTACATTTATCTTCACTGCAGAACAGTTATGTCATGTATTTTAAATGAGTAAAAATGGTAAATGGCCTGTATTTGTATAGCGCCTTCTTAGGGTTCTACAACCGCCCAAGGCACTTCACAACACAATCAGTCATCCACCCATTCACACGCTGGTGGGGATGAGCTACAGTGTAGCTACAGCTGCCCTGGGGCGCACTGACAGAGGCCTGCCATACACTGGCGCCACCAGTCCCTCTGACCACCACCAGCAGGCAAGGCGGGATAAGTGTCTTGCCCAGCAGCATTCTATTGGGGGGGGGGGGTCGAACCTGCAACCTTCTGATTACTGGACAACCCGCTCTACCTCCTGAGCTACTGCTGCCTGTAAGTAAGCTTACAGGTGCATACAGGTGGCCTTTTTTTACAGAAACTATATTTAGCTAATAAGGGTTAAATTCAGGGTTAAATACCTGTCTGTATTTATGTTGGACTGCTCTAACATAAATAAATTATCGATTGGAAGGTCATTAAAGCTTTATTATGAATAAAAGTGATTTGGAAATGTGTTTCTTCTACCTTTGTTATTTTAAAATGTAACTATGTAACTAAAATATTAATGTTAAACGACCTATTAGTGACTTGATTTAATTTATTAAGAGTAAAATCCCTCCCAGTCTACTGTACTGTGGATTTAATTCTGCCTTGTTGCCACCAGAGGGCGTATGATCTGCAATGTTTGTAGCACAGACATGAATATATATTTATATATGTCTTCGGTTTGTAGTACTGTCTATGGTCTATGGTAGTGTTGCAGCTGGCTGCTAATAGTTCCCGCTTTAGCTAGTTATCCACCCCGACCCCACACACACACAAATTAAAATAAAGACAATATCACTCAAAGACTTTTGTAAAAGTTGGGAGCCCTGGTTTTAGCAGGTAAGTATAAGTGAAGACATTCTGGCTTTACTTAGCCT
This sequence comes from Aphyosemion australe, assembly GCA_006937985.1. Lineage (NCBI taxonomy): Eukaryota > Metazoa > Chordata > Actinopteri > Cyprinodontiformes > Nothobranchiidae > Aphyosemion > Aphyosemion australe. The sequence continues at coordinate 69,228 of SSNS01000894.1, forward strand.
GGCAAGCCGTACCATCCTATATATGTGAATATATAAACTCTGCAAAGCAAGAATTTGGTCTAGTTCACTAGGCTAGGCTTTACTGTTATTTAGACTAACTGCTGTTAACAATAATTTAAAAGCCATAGTAATTTTTAATTGGTGTGTTTTATTTAGAAGGACACTACAGGAAGTGCTGATGAGTTTTGTCTTGTTTAGCTTTATGAATGCTGCCTGTAGAAACAACTTTCGTCCGCTAGAGGGTGGAAAAGCCTTAATCCTGAAAGCCAAAATTGAGTTCTCGTATTTCCTCCTCCTCTTTCTCCTTAATGTTAATATTCACAAGAAGACAACAAACATGAGGATTTTTTTCAGCTTCACTGAGATAAGGAGGATAAAATATTCTCTAAATGGTTTAACAGAACCAGAGTTTAGTTCTAGAGGACGCCAATCCCCCCTCTCGTTAAAATAAAGTCAATTTAAAACTGAGTTATCGCTGTAGCGGAGACGGTGTGTACCATCGTCTACGTTGTGTACAGTAGTGCGACTAAAGTGTAGCTCAGATTGATCAACTTTTTTTCAGTGTGAGAAATTGGAGGTGTGGCATGAGAGCGTGTGAAGACAGTGAAATGTGTGTCTCAAGCCTAGTTTATACTCCTCCGTCTACGTTCATGGCAGCCCTGATAATAATTATGCAACACAAATTTGACTGTTCAACAATTACAGCAGAGGAGTTCAAAATGTAATTCGCCCAGAACCTGTGAGTGACTTGGTGATGCAGCATGGTAAAGGTCAGTCCACGTACCAGATATGTGCAGATAATTACTAATAAAGTCCTAATAAGATCGAGAATAATTTAAATACAGGCTGATTACTTCATAGAGCCTCGCGGATTGAAGGTTTATAGTATCAAAAAATTTGAAAGAATCAATCAATAAAAGAAGAATTTAAAAGACCTCTACGGAAGAGTGTGGTCCATACTCCAGGCCAGAAGGTGGCGGTAACGCACCCGAAGCTGTATACCTACCGCCATTAAAACAAAAGAAGAAGAGTCCAAGATGGCGCTACGCATAGTTTGTTTCTCTGCATTACGAATTGGACCAGATTTATGGGTCAATAATGGCCGGACCTTTGTTACAACAGGTAGGATGACCTCACCGCTAATTGTGTTCGGAACCTCTTTGCTTGTTTGATTGTTTTTATGTTCGGTTTGAGGCAGAGAGGTTATCGGTCCTCTGCATGAAGACAGCATGGGTGTAGGTCACCGAGACAATCCTTCAGTATTTTTCTGTTATATTATCCAAACACATAAAACCGATGAACAAAGTAGATATGAATACATTAAAGGTAATGTAACGGACAATAATAAACATGGAAGTTTGCTTCAGTAGGCTGTAACTTCCTGTAGGCGTTTCATGAAATGCTGTCGTGATCAGATTCTGTTGTGAACTACAACACTTAGACCGGAGCGAGCCTTATGGATCAGCCCTGCATGTTGTCCTGCTGCAACACACCTGTTAGTCACCCAGGTGTTTTGGTGCAGGAAACAGCAATCATGCTGGATAGGACCCTCCAGGTCCAGGATCGGGGGTAGAATGATCATAACTCAGTTTGTAATTTGTGAAACCTGTAATATTTCTGTGTGTTTCAATGTAGATTTTTGCTTAACGCCATGAAGAGCTTTCACAAATCATCAAGTTAAAAGATTCTTGTGAATCATCCAGCTCCGGTCTTTCAGCTTGTGAACTAAAGTGGATCAAAGATTCTGAGGAATCGTCCTTAAATCAAACGTTGAGCTGGAACCAGAATCTAACTTCATCTATTATTGTAATCACATTCTGTTCTTCTGTTAAACCATAAATTATATCCGAGATAATATTTATGATATTTTATTCACAAAAAGCACAATATAAAAAAACATCAACATAGTTTCTTATGAAAAATGAGTATTTGTTTCCTTTAAGGAGACCTTTCCTAGACTGATGAGTGGCATTAATGCTCTTCTGAATCCCGCCAACCTTCCCTAGCGTTCCTCAGCAGACGGCTTCCTCCTCTGGGGTCCATGCCAAACGAGGAGTTCGATGTAGCAAACCTGGAGTCGTTAGAGAAGTATCGCAGCTACACCCGCTACTTCAGACAAGCCGAGGAGGCAAAGAACAAACCCGTGTGGTGGAAGACCTACAGGAGCCACGTGGAAAAGACTGACCCCGAGCACGGTGAGGCATGACTCTGAGAGCTGATGCTGATGATGTAAAGTGGGGTTTGGTGAGTGAAGATGGACCCTGTCCTTTGTCTGAAGGTGCTGAGCGGGTGGACATCGGACTGCCGTACCATCGAACCTGCAGGACCAAAGAGGCGAGGGTGAGGAGGCAGGTGATGAAGGACAACAAGAGGAACGTAGAGTTGGAGCGGGCCTCTCGTCTCCGTACCTGTAAGCGCCTCCACCCTGATGGGGAAGTTTGTGGTTGTTTGTGTCTACGTGCTAAACGTTTCTGGGCTCACCAGTGAGGATCTCTCTGGATGGAGTGGAGGAAACCTGGAGGGAGACCAGCGCGCCGTTTCATCTGAAGAGGTTGGCCGACCACTACGGCGTCTTCAGAGACCTCTTCCCTATGGCCTATTTTCTCCCTCAGGTCACGCTCCACATCAGCTACAGTCAGGAGAAGCGTGGCCAGGTGCATTATGGGAATCAGCTGACACCTACTGAGGTGAGTTAACATGGGAGAGGACTTCCTCTCAACCTGAAAAACATCTTTTTCTAAATGTTTAGTTTGTGTCTCCAGGCAGCATCTGTCCCCCAGATCAGCTTTGCTGCTGAGGAAGGCTCCCTGTGGACCCTCCTCCTCACCTGTCCAGGTCAGAACCAGAGACACACGTGAAGATAGACCAGGGGTCTCCACCTGCTTCCATGGTGGAAATGTGGGGCTGAAAGCTAAACCTAGAATTTGATTTGCATGTTGTGACTTTTGTTCCCTCGTGCTGTTTTTACCTGGCTACTGTATGCAAGTGCACAATAATGTTTCAGCCCACTGGTCCCTTCCTCTGGTCCAGTTAAACCCAGGTCAGCACTGGTTTTCACCTTCAGCTAAACAAGTTTCATCTCTTTCAGATGAGCATCTGGTGGACAATGAAGCCGAGTACATCCACTGGCTTGTGTGAGTGCTTCTGAAACAGTCTGTTCATGTGGGTGTTTGATCCACTGAGGTGCTGAGTGGCTGTTGTTTGAGCAGGGGGAACATACCAGGTGGAGCAGTGCAGGATGGAGAGGAGCTGTGTCACTACCTGCCCCCCTTCCCCTCCAGAGGAACAGGCTTCCACCGCTACATCTACATCCTGTTCAAACAGGACAGATGTATCAGCTTCCAGGAAGACATCAGGCCGTCACCATGGTGAGCAGCAGATGTGTAGAAATGTTTTTTCTCCTTCACAAGGTGATAAGGTGACCTCAGGCCCTTGGAGCTGAGTGATGACGTGAGCTGATGATGGTGACTCTGCTGTTTTCAGGACGCTGCGCCTTGAGTCTGCAGGGATTCCTGTTTAACCAGAAACACACCAAAGTGTTTTTGCTTTTTTTCATGTTTGTCCCAAACCGCTGGATCATTCTGGGTCTTTTGGTCTGCTCTTCTTGAGATGTCCTAACTTCCTCCAGCATTAGCGCCATGTCCCGCAGTAATAACCGTCCCAGTGAAACCCGTGATGACTGATCCCGTGTTGTTTCTCCTCTTCAGCCATTCTCTGGTGGACCGAACTTTTAAGACCATTGATTTCTACAGGAAGCACCAGGACAGCTTGACGCCTGCAGGCCTGGCTTTCTTCCAGAGCCAGTGGGACCAGTCTGTCACCAGCACCTTCCACCACACACTCGGTGAGTCACGTGTCACTTATAGTCAAAGAGGAAACACTCAGTTGTGTAAGATTGAAAAGACAAACATACAGTTTACAAACACTCATCATGGAGATGAAGGTCATAAAGGTTCCTCTGATGATGGATTGGAACCTTTTATTCCTGCAGTGAAACAACTGGGTTCACAAGTTTCTCTCTTAATTATGAGCTCAAATTTAGACCCACTCGTCTCTCTGACGTCATCCCTCCTCTCATTTTGTTGTTTAAAGCAACACTAAAGAGTTTTTGACTCTTTAAGCTGTTGCTTCCAAACGTGAGTCTTGAAACTTGAGCAGCTTCACATGGGACAGCTCTCTGTCGCCCTCTGCTGACCAGAAACTGTGCTTAACAGTTTAGTGGTTTGGGTAGGAACACTAGTGGTAGCACTGTACCTGCTGTGTGGCAGTAGCTGTTTACGGTGCTGGTAGCTAATATTAAAGCTAGCACTTTTCCGACCTTCAATAAAAAGAACAATTTTGTTTTCTTTGTCGGCATCATGGTGGAGCCTGGACGTAAGAGAGTGATGTTTTTGGAGGCAAAGAGCTAAAACCAGAGTGCACATGGGTGCGGCCTACACTCGTTGGCTTCAGTTTCAAACCATCTAAAAAAGCAGCAAGCAAAGTCCTAATAAATATGGAAGAATGAAAATGTGGGATTGAGAATAATAAAAACTGAGAAAATGGGAGTTTGGGTAAAAATAAAACCGATTTCACATGGCTCTAGTCTTACTGCCAAAGAATGAATGAAAATCAACAAAAATTAGTTTTATCGTCTGATTTATCGTTACGGTCAGAATACGCTGAAATATCATGATATCATTTTGGGGCCGTAACACCCACCCCTAGTTCTTAGTGAAGTCCATCCCAGAATCCTAATGTCAGCCTGCTTTATCCAATCAGAAACCAGCTCTGATGTGGGTGGGGTCATTGTCCTGTTGGAGCACCCATGGGTCCAAGTTTCAACCATCTAGCTGATGATCTCAGGTGGAGTTGAAGAACCTGGAGGTAGTCTTCCTTCATTATTCCACTTTGTGCACCAGAACCACATCATGATGCTGACACCTCCATGCTTGATAGCTGGTTCTGTGTTCTTGGGTCTGAAAGACTCGCCTCCACTCCTCCAGACAACTTCTTGTCATTGTGGACAAACGGCTCCATCTTGGTCTTGTCAGACCATAAAATCTTTCTCCAGAAGACATTTGTCTTGTCCATGTGGACAGCTGTAGTCCAGCTTGAAGGTGTCTCTTCAGGAGCAGGAGCTTCTTTCTTGGTCCTCTCAGTCCATGTTGACTGACTGGTTTCACTGGACAGAGACACTGGTGCTCCTGCAGGTACCAGTTCAGGTGGGCCTTGGTGGTTCCTGGGTTGTTCCTGAACATCACAACTAACTTCCTTCAGCCTGAGGAGGATAGATTGGGTTTCCTCCCAGACTTTGACAAAGCCTTGACACATCTGACCTTGTACTTGTTGGATCTGATGAGCTTTGAATCTGAAGTGGCTCCAAGTTGTGTGATCTACACGCCTCCTTCTTGGGTCTTCACCGAGTTCTTTAGACGTTACTGTGCTAGTACTGGTCAGCCCAGTCGGTGTCACCTAACAGACCTTTTTGATGGTGCAAATAGAAAACTAGCAGCTGCTGTCAGTCATGATCAGGAAGTTAATCAGCCTCATCAGGGTAGAAGACCTTCTACAGCACTTCAGGTGTAGGTGAGTTATAAATATTTGAGTCTGTATTTATAGTTTTAACTGTGTGGAAGAGAAAATCCTCAATACAGTCAAACAATAGAATAATAGAAGCTCAGTGTTGTATTTATCAGTCCACCCTGGAAGAATAATGATTCTACTCAGTGATCAAAAGAACAAATGTCTGACGTTCATGCTCGTGATGAGTGGATGTAAACATCTGACCACAGCTGTACCAGAGAGATGTGTAAAAACCCAGAATCTGCTCTTTTACGTGTTATTTAGACTCTGAGTTTATGAAGGATCTTTTGTGTTTTCCTCCATCCTCGTCCTGCAGACATGAAGGAGCCGGTGTTCGAGTTCATCAGACCTCCGGTGTACCACCCTCCACAAGTCAAATTCCCACACGGGAAGCCGCTGCGCTACCTGGACCGATACAGAGATGGGAAAGAACACACCTATGGAAAATACTGATCACAGCTGGGAGAATCCAGCAATTTATCCCACAAATGGAGTATTGTGGGGGAATATTTATGTTATTATGCCAATAAAAACTTTTTTTTAACTATGTGCAGGATGTTTTCCTTTCATCAGTGGTGTTAATCTGATTGGCCTGACAGAAGTTGGGTTTCTGCTCTGTAGACATCAGACTTCATCGTTGAAGTCAAAGCAGCTCCATGTTCTGGGAGGCTGTTAACCACGTTAGTACCAGATGTGACTGCTGACCACATCTAAAGGGATGGATCACAGCTGAACTAAAGCAGAAGGGGATCATATATATGCTTTCACTTGCTAAAGTCATCTGACAGCATGGGATAAACTTCCACTGCTATGCTGACGATACTCAGTTATATTTATTCATAAACCCTGATGAACACTTAATCCAAAACCTAAACGTTTGGCACATGTACCCTAAAGTCTTTGTTGACAATCATAAATACTTGGATGGTGGAGCTTGAAAGGAAAAATGGCAGCTGACTTGTTGTCAAACAGTCAAAAGACAAGCTTCCTAAAAATGCCCAAAAGGTGACCTCAACTCCCAAAAGATACTTTGTACAAGAATGCACCAAACGTGTTCAAAAACAAGTCCAAGCTACCCAACTTAAAACCCAAGCAACTACCCTCCCAAACAGTTTCCCCAACTTACAAGACACTTGTACAATAGTGCGCCAAAAGTGGTTGGAAAACTCCCAAGTTACCCACAAATTATAAATTTATCACATCTGCAAAATCCATGTTTGTTTACTCCTCCCAGACACAAAAAATGTGCCTAACAACAATCTGGACACGGGTCTGGGGAATGGCCCTGCCCTAGCCACAGCTAGGGTATTCATGAGGCTACAGCAGCAAAATAGTTTTCACACTTTTATGCTTGACACTTTCATACATTGTCACATGACTTTGTATTGGGACCACTAAGAAAAAAAATGAAGGTGAGACAATAATAAAGTTGAAATGTTGAGTTTTATTTCAGGAATGAAGTCAAAATGCTGAAATAAAAAAAAGCCAAATAATATTTCAAGAAAAAAAAATTTAATTTCGGGATTAAAAAGGGAGATCAGAAGACACTTCTTTATGACTCTTGTAGACATTTCAAAATCATCATATAGATATTGTCTTTTCTTCACTTGTGGATCTTGTGGATTAGTTTTCCTAATCCGGATTGCAAAGCTCTAAAACCACTTTTGTTTGTAGTCTTGTATCGTCCACCAGGCCCCTACTCTCAATTTTTGGATCAGATCTCAGATTTCTTGTCTGATTTGGTGTTAAATACTGATAAGGTCATTGTGGCGGGGGATTTTAACATTCATGCATTTAACATTGGGCAGCAGTAGCTCAGGAGGTAGAGCTGGTTGTCCAGTAATCAGAAGGTTGCAGGTTCGATCCTGGCTCCGGCCAGAGAATGCTGCTGTGTGTCCTTGGGCAAGACACTTAACCCGCCTTGACTGCTGGTGGTGGTCGGAGGGACTGGTGGCGCCAGTGCTCGGCAGCCTCGCCTCTGTCAGTGCGCCCCAGGGCAGCTGTGGCTACAACGTAGCTCATCCCCACCAGGGTGTGAATGTGTGTGAATGGGTGGATGACTGATTGTGTTGTGAAGCGCCTTGGGGGGTTGTAGAACCCTAAGAAGGCGCTATACAAATACAGGCCATTTACCATTCATGTTGACATTGAAAGTGATCCTCTCAACGTAGCCTTTAGTAATATCTTAGACTCAATTGGTTTTACTCAAAGAATCCATAGCTCCACCCACTCCTGTCATCATACATTAGACCTTGTGCTGACATATGGTATAGAGTGTGAGGAGATAACAGTATTTCCACACAATCCTGTCTTGTCGGACCATTTTTTGATAACTTTTGAGTTTATTATAACCGAGCTCTCTAGACATGAGAGTAAATTCCACTATAGTCGATCTTTATCTGATAACGCTGTAGCAAACTTTAAAGCAGCTGTTCCAGCTTTACTGTCTTCAGAATCTCAGAGGAACTTAGCAGAGGGCAACTATTTCATTTCTAGCCCTTCACAAATTGACGTTCTAGTTCATAGTGTTACTTCCTCTTTACGTGTGGCATTAGACAATGTTGCCCCTTTAAAAAAGAAGGTCATTAAGCACAGGAAGTCGGCTCCCTGGTTTAATTCTGAACTGCGTACTTTAAAACAAACCTCTAGAAAACTGGAGAGAACATGGCGCTCTACACACCGGGAAGAGTTCTACTTATCCTGGAAAAATAGTCTAGTGCTTTATAAAAATAAGCTTCGACAAGCTAGAACTGCATATTATTCGTCACTAATTGAGGAGAATAAGAATAATCCTAAATTTCTTTTCAGTCCAGTTGCCAAACTTACACAGAACCATAGCTCTGAGCCAGCTATTCCCTTAGCCTTCAGCAGCAACGACTTTATGGAATTCTTCACTAATAAAATAGATTCTATTAGAAACAAAATCATCAGCATCCTCCCCAACACGATTTCTTCTTCCTCAGTAAGTGAGGCAGCATCTGAGGTAACTGTAGAACCTCATCTGTGTTTGAACTGTTTTGATGCAGTTGAGCTTTCAGAGTTATCAAAAATATTAGCTTCATCTAAACCTTCAACTTGTATTTTAGACCCAATCCCAACCAAATTATTTAAAGAAACATTTCCTTTGGTTACTGCCCCCATTTTAGATATAATTAACCTATCCTTAGTAAATGGATACGTACCGCAGGAGTTTAAGGTTGCTGTAATTAAACCTCTACTTAAGAAACCTTCTCTGGATCCAGATGACCTAATGAATTATAGACCAATATCTAATCTCCCATTTTTATCTAAAGTCCTTGAGAAAATNTGTAGGGATCAAAGGAACAGCGCTAGGCTGGTTTAAATCTTATTTATCTGACAGATTTCAGTTTGTTCATGTACATGAGAAATCTTCTTCATTCTCTAGAGTTACTTGTGGAGTACCACAGGGTTCAGTACTTGGACCAATTCTTTTCACTATATATATGCTTCCAATTGGTAAAATCATTAGACAACATGGGATAAACTTCCACTGTTATGCTGATGATACTCAGTTATATTTATCCATAAACCCTGATGAACCTAATCAGTTAGGTAGACTACAGGCTTGTCTTGAAGACATAAAAATCTGGATGACTCTAAACTTTCTGCTGCTAAATCCAGACAAGACTGAAGTTATCATCTTTGGTCCAGAACCTCAGAAAAGGAAACTGCTTAGTCAATCACCTGATCTAAACGGTATTAAATTAGCCTCCGAGAACAAAGTAAAGAACCTCGGTGTTATCTTTGACCAGGACATGTCATTCAAATCCCACGTTAAACAGGTTTGTAGGATTTCCTTTTTCCACCTTCGGAATATTGCTAAGATTAGAAGCATCCTTTCCAGGAGTGATGCTGAAAAACTGGTTCATGCATTTATTACCTCAAGACTGGATTACTGCAGTAATTCATTACTATCAGGAGGTCCACAGAATGTAGTCAAAAGTCTTCAGCTGGTCCAAAATGCTGCAGCTAGAGTTCTGATGAGAATTAAAAAGAGAGACCACATCTCTCCTGTTTTAGCTTCACTACATTGGCTGCCTGTTAAATTCAGAATAGATTTTAAGATCCTCCTTCTCACATATAAAGCTCTTAATAAGCAAGCTCCATCATACATCAGTGATCTGATTGTTCCATATGTTCCTAACAGAGCACTTCGCTCTCAGACTGCAGGTTTACTGGTGGTTCCTAGAATATCTAAAAGTAGGATGGGAGGCAGATCCTTTAGCTATCAGGCTCCTCTACTGTGGAACCAGCTCCCAGCGTTAGTGCGTGAGGCAGACACCTTGTCTACTTTTAAGACTAGGCTCAAAACTTTTCTATTTGATAGAGCTTATGGTTAAATTCTGATGTTAGTCCAGGTTTAGACGAGTGGGGAGCAGAGGGAGGTGGAGTGTACAGAGGGGACTACTGTCGTTAAAGACTTCTCCCTGGCCCTGCCTCCCACATGCCTCCATCTAAAAGGCTAGGTTATCCTGAGTTATCTCTGTAGTTATGCTGCTATAGGCTTAGACTGCTGGAGGACATACTGACCACTTTCCACACTCTGCTACTCTCTTCTACCACCACTCTCTAATTGCATTATTTCAGCTGTTAACTTTATTTTCTCTCTAAGTGTTTTTCTCCCCAGAAGAAGCTACACTGGTGTTCTGCTGAGCTGTGGTGGCCTCATGGAGGGGGCCATCGGCTGGCACACTGCTGCCAACCACCTAACATTCTCCCTCTCCTGATATTACATCTTACTTTCTTTAACATAGAATGTGCTACTATTAGTTCACCTATTGAATTAATTATAGATTCACTCAAGACAATAAAGTTTCTCTTACTCTTACTAAATAGAACTTCTACTAAGAAATCACAGTGTAGCCATAGAAACACTACTTGTGTTTGTGTGTGTGTGTGTGTGGGGGGGGGTGCCTGTGCCTGCTCTGTCTTCTCAATCCCCAGTGAGTCGTAGCGGATGGCTGCTCATACTGAGCCAGGATCCTCTGGAGGTTTCTTCCTGTTAAAAGGGAGTTTTCCTTCCCACTGTCGCTACATGCTTGCTTAGTATGAGGATTGTATCAACACAATGACACTAGTCAGTGTCTTGATGCAATCTGCTGGGTTCCTTATATAGGAAACTTTTTTACTGATTGGCTGAACTGTATTGGAATGTTTACTTTGTGAAGTGCCTTGAGACGACTCTTGTCGTGATTTGGCGCTATATAAATAAACTGAATTGAATTTAATTTAATTGAATCTCTCTCTTGCTGGTTTTCAGCAATGTGGACATCTGTACAGATCTGTACAGATCCAGCTCCTGGCTTTAAGGCTGGATTATTCCCAAGATATTTCTAAATCTTTTTATTTCTTGTCCAAATGTCATAATTACTGGAAAAAACAGCATCACACAAAAACAACAGAAATGACCTTCCTGCTGCTGCAAGGTGAAACAACAAGCATACGAACATCATCTATTACCAAAGCTAATTTTATAGTGCATATCTTTCATCTGAATGTTCATCAAAGCTCATAACATTTAGTGCTGAGAGTGCATCAGTAGTCCCTTCATAGTTGCATTGTCAGGATCCAGTCCGTAGAGACGCCGCCATGTAGGATGATCTCGCCACCAGTAGCCTCAGTCTGGAGCCGGATGACTGGATCAGATTCTTTCCACTGAAGAGGCAAAGGGATTAGGTGCATGTGTCATAAATAAAGCCTTTCATCCAGATTGGATTGGAAATGTGAAGTGTTCTGGACTTCCTACCTCTCGTAGTCCAGGCCAATCAGACTAACTCCGTTAACAGCAAGGATCCTGTCTCCTGGCTTCAACCTCTTACACTGGGCTGCAGGAGAGTCTGGAACCATGGCACGGACGAAGACACCCTCCTGCTTCATGTCCTAGAACACGTGTCAAAAGGTCAGACTCTCAGATTTAACAGAAAATGCCAAAACACTGTTCTGCAGATCTAGTTATCTCTGAAACTGTTTTCATTTTTTTGATGCTGTTTATGTTTAAGCATTCTGCAGACGCCCTGATCAAAAGGGACCTACAGATTAACCTGACATGCATGTTTTTGGTCAGTGGGAGGAAACTGGAGAAAACCCACTCATGCATGTGGAGAACATGCTAACTCCACGCAGCTGGGATTTGAACCTATGACCTCTACTTGCTACAAGCTAACAGAGCTAACAACTGCAACACCACATGTGAAATCAATTCTAAAATGATACTTCTTTAAAATTAAGTTTCTTATTTCATTTTTTTATTTCAAAACATATATATATATATATATCTTGGTAACATCAGTCAGACTCTGACTGAACTCATGGTTTTGGTTGCTTGTGCAGCTAAACTGGTAGCAGTCTGCAGCTGTGGGGACAGACTGGGATTAGAGTCACTGGTTCTCCGTCCTCAGGACTCAAGGTATGGAAGCAACAAAACGTACATTTAGATAAACGTCCCAGTTCTGACATTATCCACTTACCCTGGTGTCCACCAAAGCAAGGCCGAGTCCTCCTTCTCCCCGTTCCAACTCCAAGCTGAAAACTTCATCATTGTCATCTACCTCTTCTTCCTCCTCTTCTTCTGTAAGCTCCACAAGTGTTTTAGAGCTGCTGTAGTCTGATTTTATGTGACCTGCTTTCTGTGGAGCCACACACTCCAAAACTAACTTTCCTACAGAGAAAATAAAGTACACCTTTAATTTATTCCTTCATGCATGAGACTTTCAGCTGAAAGATCTAATTATACCTTCTCTGTCTGCAGCCCGCGATGCAGGAACTGCTTCACAGTCGCTTCTCTTCACTTCAAATGGGTCTATCAGGTGGGGAGCGTTGGGCATCCTGAGGAGACATGTGGGCTCCAATGCTGCTCTCCTAAACTCACTATCTGTGTCCTTGGTTTGAAGATCCAGATATATTAGCTTCTGGGTCAGAATGTGTCCAGTATCACAGCCGAGCTCATCCTGATGGTGAGAGGAGGGTGATGGAGGCAGAGCAGGAGATAGGATCAAGTCATCTGCTGATGGATGGAGGACTTCCAGGTTTGTGTTTTCAAAGGTGTGAGTCTGACACGTTTTCATCTGAGCAACAGCAAACTGAAAGGAAAATAACATTTAACTAAAACTTCTGGTGTTTTAATCATCTGATGTACTCCTGTGCAGATTTTGCTCTGCTAGAGGTAACGAGAACAGAATAGACTTTATTGATCCCACAGTGGGGAAATTCACTGGTTAAGGCAGCACATAGAGAATAGGAAAACTAATACAGGTAAATACTCAAAGGCAGAGGCTGTTATTGTAACCTTCAGCAATTAAATAAATGAATTAAAATAGAAAATTGCGTTTCCAAGCAGAAACAGCGCAAAGGACACAGACGTACTAATGTATATCCAGGTAGTGCACAGGTATTAAATCTAGCACTGACGCTAGCGTGTACCAGGACAGTTAAACTGTGGAGTTCTACATGACCTACCTCTGTGTGATGGAATCTACTTTTTAAAGGAAGAAGTTGTTTTTCACCAAAATTATTTTTTTATATAAATTAAAATTTAATCATTTGTCAGTTTCTAAGTTTATTAAACACACAACACTTATTCCCTTTTGTCTGCAACAAATGTCTCTATGTGTTTTTCCACTCATATAAAACGGTTTGATTTAGGACGGAGGAGTTTAGTTGATGAATCTATAGACCTGAAAAGGTTAGAATAAGTCACAAACCTGATCATGAACTTGAAACTATCTAAGATGAAGCATGCTGACTTGTCTGAGCTTCCTTTAAACTCTCAGATTCTGGTGGATTTGAAAATAGATTTTCTTTCTTCTCGTATGTTGATTTTGCGATTATGTCGTGTTTTGTGTGATGTATTATGATCTCTGTAACTAAAGCAAACCAGTCATACAGAACAATATCTGCAAACAAGCTGGTGAAGGCTAAATAAGGATTGGGGGCTGGTTTGGGCTGCTGGTCCCAAACCGAGAAGGTGTGATGAGATGTTTTCCTCAGACTTTGGTGCAGGTACCTGAGCATCAGAGAAGTTGGTAATAAACTGTTGGAGCATGTGCAGCTGCTCCCTCAGAGCTGAGTCAGTCACAGCTCTTCCCAGCTGGAGCCGGTAACCTTCATCCGGCAGCACCAGAGGGTGATGGGTGTCAAAGCTCTCCAGAATATCAGCTGAGAAGAGAAAAGTGCATCATGATATTTAAAGGCACGCCTTTAAAGACACAGATGATCCCCTTCATAGTACGCTGATGTCTCACCAGTGGTTTGGGCTGCTGCTCGATCCTCTGTGGATGGCGTCCACGTGTGTCCGTATGGTGAAGCCGGGCTGTACAGACTCAGCAGGTGGTTCAGCTGGGTTGGACTCAGGGCAGGGTAGTCAGAGCGCAGTGACACCCAAGGTGTCTGAGCATGTGCAGGAAAAAACATACAAGCAATACTGAAGGTGCTGAGATGTTCCACCAGGTAGAACAGCAGAGCCTAAAATATGAAAGCTCAGCTCATCAGGAGGCCGTCACTAGTAGAAGAAAGACTGGCCACTAAGGTCCAGCTCACACGGCCAGCTGTTCAAAAAGAGAGACCCCACACAAAGAAACATCATGGATGTAAGAGTTTTGGTCAACATGTGTGGTCACACGCTAAAGACAACACACCACACACACACTCCCAGGTCAGAGGGGAAATCTCGCTAACCTCTCACGATCAAACATGACTTCAGAGTAAACAAACATGGTGAACAAGGAGGATTTGGATTCCCCTCACTCCTTGCAGCATGCTTCCGTCATCTCGCTCTCTGATTGGCTATACGTCACATTCAAAAGGCTGCATGCTTGTTTGTCCTTGAGATGCACCTCACACCCTGTGATATCAGGCCAAAACAGTCCTGCATGGTGAATTTCCCCAAGCAGAACAGTTCTGACATCCTTCCAAGCAGACCAGGGCCTCATTCAGAAAGCTTGCTGATGCACAAAACGAGGTCTGGAAACAGCGCGTGTCATTTTTTATGCAACTTTAAAGGGGACCTAGAATGTAAACCAACATTCTCCTTGTTGTTGTTGAATGAAGACAGCTTGGGTGGTCAACAGCAGCATGCCAAAAAGTCAAAGTTGTGTGTGACCTACTTTTAATGTAAATTAGAAAGTTGAAAAAGGCGACAGAAAAACTTCTGATCTGAGAAAGCCTTCCTTAACACGTCACTAGGGGGAGCCCTTCCTAGAAAACAGCTCTTTTCACAGCAAGGCTGGTTTAGGGGGTTTAGAACGACCTGTATCAGGGCTCCTGGGACGGATGAAAGCCAAAAGAACATTTTTGATGCTTTTAGAGGCTCAAAGCTGTTTTAGATTGTTGATTAACTGCATTCTAGCTCCTCTTTACGTAAACTCTGATCCTGGTGTAAGAGCCATTAGGAGACGGGTTAACTGGCAGTGCAGATGGTGAATTTAGGCTACGGTGCTTTCACATCTGAGTCGGCACGGCCAGCCCTGGTAGGTTAATTGTGTTCACATCTGGGTAATCTGTGCTCAGCTGACCATTTTTTTGGACCTGCTCCATGACTGAGTCTTTTTATTTTGAAGGACTAACAACAAACTAAAACTCCCCATGGGTCCTTCTGCCTCTCCTGTCTGGAGATGATTTATATTTGGACCATTGTGCTGCAGGGTGTGTGGGTTTTGTTCTTACTTGAAGCAGATTCTTTCTAGGTGTAGCTAGCAGGTTGATAGCTGATGAGAGTGTGTGCATCTGCTCCAAGGCCAGTTCTCCCAATCCAGCCGCATGGGCCCAGTCCAAGACCAGGTCCAGGTTGGCCCGCATGTGCACACCTCTGGACCACTGGTAGAACCCAGGTTCTGAGCCTGTGTACACATCAGCAGACATTTATTCTAGAAAAGCGTCATTCATTCAAGCAGACATTGTGCAAATGTGGAACGACCCCATATTTAACAGCATGTCCTGGTTTGAATCACTACAGGATGTAGTGATTGTCTCTCAAGTGTCTGCGTTTTGGTATAAGTGACTGGGAAGAACCATCAGAATGTGAGCCAATCAGAGTGGATGAACAGATGGGTGATCAGTATGTACTGACGCTGGTTCTGGTGCAGGTACCTCTTTCCATGAGTGAGTTGAAGAGTGATGCGTTAATGAAGTAGAAGAGATAGCCGATGAGCTGTGAGGAGACCTCGGGGTGGACCTGGCAGTCTGTGAGTAGCCTCCAGCTCTCATTTAGAACCTCCACCACCTGACAGATCTCTGCAGGGACCCGTAGGCCAGCACCACCCAGGACCCGGCCACAGTTACCCGACACCGGCGGGCCAGGACTCCCTCTGAATGGGTTGCAGTCCAGAAGTCCTGGCAGGATGGGGTAAAGTAACTGGTGGGACAGAAAAGCACACACCAGATCAGCGTGACTCACCAGACTGTGTGTGAGTTAGAGGCTGGAAAAGTTACATTGTGGTGGTTGAAATGGGATAAACTAACACAGCTCTGCTTTCAGACCACCCGTATCACATCTGTGTATCTATCTCCAACATTACAACATGGCCTCTTCACGCTGACATGAAATACGAGCATTCATAACGTTTCTGTTTTTATTCTAGCGGTCCTTCCTGCTCCTCAGAGTGAGCCCAAACAACCACAGCTTTGTTCAGGCTAATTGTACGCAGACATCCCCTTTCCCCTTCAGCCTCACTCCTACTCCCACAAAGCATCCCAGGCCAGAGCCAGCTATACATCCACATTCCTGAAACGCTGAATATGGTTCTGAACTTGAGCTTGGCATGACGTTTGCTGAGTGAGGAGCATTGAAGGAATCCACCCAGAGGAGATAAGTTTACCATAGAGCCCTGTCAGCAGCAGCAGGGTTGGGGGAAGGCTGGCTCTGTGTGAGAATGGAAATGAACAAGCAGTTAGGAAAATAATCCTGCAAAGAGCTGCTGACTGGAAAATGTCACTGAGTGGAGACTAAGCAGCGAGGATAGCACTGGTTACTGAGATGACCACATGCATCTATGGCATGCATTGAACTGGAGGCTACAAAAATACAATGCATTGTGTGCTTATTTGTGCTTTCAATTGGATGAAGATGGAAAAATGCAGTCTGACCACAAGCCTGCTCATAGCACGCCTTCATTCATCACATCCATCCAGCTGGAATGGCTGCTCACCAGTGGCGCCTGCTGGGTTCCATCAGAACGATAAGCTCACAACACCCTAAAATAAACCAATCGGGTACATGTCTTGTTTTTATCCCCCACTGGAAAGAGTAAGTTAGTGCATGTATGTGAATACATCACTCATTTGTAAACACAAAGTCTCATGAACCCTCAGTCAGATTTCAGTTAAAAGCTCAGGCTGTAATCGTTAGACATACAGTGCTGGTGCAAAAGTTTGAATCTAACTCAGATCAATAACTGACCACCTTTGCCTTCAACAGCATCAGTTCTTCTAGAACACAGCTGTTGAAGGAACTGGGCTGTAGGCTGTTCCAAACATCTGGGAGAACTAACCACAGATCTTCTGTGGACGTAGGCTTCCCAGACACACTCCATGATGTTGAGATCAGGCTCTGTGGGGGCCACACCATCACATCTAGGATGCTAAAGGTAACGATGACTGGCTGGATGTTTGGGGTCAATCACTTTACATTTTGTAAATTGTTAAAAATAAACAATTATTGTTTGTATTTCTGAAGGCGTTCTTTGTTTACAGCATTTTTGACACCTGCCTGAAACGTCTGAGCAGAACCGTACAACAGATTCATTTGTATGGTCAACCTGAAGCAGGACGGCTGCTGCAGCTAATCAGCATCACCAACACAAAAAACCCTGTTGAGCTAAAAGTTGTTTTTGTTAGTATGAGACTCATACCCAACACGTACTCTGACCTCTACACATCCAGCTTCTGTTTTTGCTTCGGACTTCGTTGTTAACCTTTAGAGCAAAATATTTCATAGATTCACTCATTTTCTGAACCATTTGTTGCTCAGCAACGCTGGTGTCTACCTCAGTCATCATTAAGTGAGAGACGGGACACCCTGGACAGGTCTCTAGTCCATCACAGGGACAAACGACCACTCACACCTAGGGACCATTTAGAGCCTCCAGTTCCTGACATGCATGTTTCTGATCCGTCTGAGGAAACTGGAGGAAATCCACCCATGCATGAGGAGAACATGCTAATGTGACAGGGTGAGCATTCTGTCACTGTGTCCTGATTGATCATGCGCCCAGGCTGCTTGGCCACAGGGATATCCCTTCGGCTGACTGGTTAGCGCGCATTGGAGTCTGGAGATCAAATCCCGCCCGGGCCCTTGTTTCTCCACCTGGCCACACTAACTCCACACAGGAAGGCTGCAGTCAATATTTGAACCTGCAACCTTCTTGTTGCAAGCCAACAGCTAGTGCTACCAACTGAACCACCATGCAACCCCTTCTCCTTAACTACTGGAGAGATTTCTATCACATTCTCAGGTAACCATTAGACGTACATCTACAATTATTAACTTCTAGAGCCCGCCTTATTCAAGATGGCTGCCACAGTTAATCAGATGGCTCTAACTCAGTTTTACAAAGGTTGAGCCAAAAGTTTTGTGATAGCTGACAGTCATTTATAACCGGGGCGCACATATAACCTTTGAACGTATATACTCAAGAGAGTACCAGGTGTTGATGTTTGTTAATCAGCTCATGTAGGACTACTGCCTCTGTATGG